>JAUMHI010000064.1:4060585-4072501 GCA_032359435.1 Enteromius unitaeniatus
TTGTGGGTCTCCTATCCTCTTTAGTAGAGACCAGCGCACTGAAAGGCGCTGTCCTTCAGCACCAGATATTTTTGTTCCCTATCTGCTTCCTGAAGGGCTCGAAGGGAGCATGCTGCAGGCCATGTAGGGCGACAGCAAGATCCCAAGAGGGTGAGAGATGTGGTCTCAGGGATTTTTCTTTTTTCATCAACCCGACGCCCACCTCTAGGAAACCGAGCGATGAGTAGGTGCTTATTGAGCGGCTGTGAAAGCGACATACACTTTGAGAGAAGGGACAGCCTGCGCTTCAACTTCTCTTGCAGGAAAGAAAGCACAAATGCAATCGTAGCATCTCTGAGGGTCCTCTCTTTCGCGAGAGGAGCATTATTCTACAACAGACTCACCTCGGAGCGTAAGCCAGCCTCATAGAGGGGGCTTCCCGATTAGGAGAGGATCTCTATGACAGCATTGAAATGCCGGAGAAGTCTGTCGCATCCCGTGGGATGCGGGTGCCAAGGTGCCCAAACCCCTGAGAAGTTTCCTTCAGGAGATTTCCAGGAAGGGGCTGCTGCGAGGATCTGTTCCTCGTCCTCCCTGACTTACACATCTGTGCAAGGAGGCTCACTGGGGAAGGCGTACTTAAATCCAGGAGACCAGCTGAGCGAGTGCCTCCCCGCTGAGCGAGGGAAAACAGCAGGCAATGGGCAGACTCGGTGAAGAAATGTGTCTTGGCCTCGCCGAAGTGCTCCATATCAGCTGGACTACCTGGGGGTGGAGGCGCTATTCTCCAGGGGGGTGGACAGTCGTGAGCTGCTTTTTTGGCTACACGGTTAAGAGCCCTGGAATATGAACAGCGCGCAGCTATTTTTATTTTATTTTTTCACAGGAGCAGATGGTGGGCGAGTTGTGACAGGGAGCGTAGTATTTCTTTATGTACGCGATTACCACTGTGTTGTCTGTATGGACTGGCCCATGCTTGCACAGCTAACAACTCAAGACATTCTTATATAATATGCCAAAGCAGCTGGACGCCTGGCTGCTTGCCGGTTGTATACAGCACCCCAGCCTGTGGACGAGGCACCCGTGTCCCTGACTATGACCTGCCTGGGCACGCCCAATAGATGGCTACACTGCGGGAAACGCCAGTCCGGAGTGTGCCATGGTGATGCTCATCTAAGGACCCGATCGTGTAACCAACGTTGAGGGGTCTTATATGAATCAGCCGAGCGGCATGTTTGCATGCGGCCGAGCTGTCATATGCCCCAGGAGCCTCTTTTTTAGAGGGACCGCTGTCTTGTGCCTGACATCTAGGCAGTTCAGCGTGGCCTGCGTGCTCGGTGCGAGGGCAGAGCGATTGAGTCCAGTTCCATACCGAGAAAAAGAGATCCTCTCCTCCCTTTTATTTTTCGGGGAGAGTTTACTCTTTACTCAGTCGACCTGAAGACCCTGAAGGCTAAAGTGCCCAAGCACTATGTCCCTGTGCATCCTTGTACAAGAGATCCCGTGAGTGAGCCATTATCAGCCAGTCGCCGAGATAGCTGTTAGGATGCGGATGTCCCTCTGCCGCTTCAGTGGGGAGAGAACCATTTTTGAGAGGGACAGGCCACAGGGTGTTGTACTGATATGCTCGATCCTCAAACAAAACCAGCTTTCTTGAAAGGGGTCTGGTTCGAGGCATAAAAGCACGCGTCCTCAGGTCGATAGCTGTGGACCAACCTGCTTCACTAGGAAGGGACCGGTTGAAGCTTGTGATTCAGGATGGGTCTCAACCCACTGTTCTTTCTGGGCACGATGGAGTGAGGGCTGGAGGGAGAGGCTCAATTGCTTCCTTTGCCAGTAGGACAGCAATCTCCGCACGCAGTACGGCGGCTTGGCTCTCTATCTGAACTGAGGTAGAGTGAATGCCACGATACCGAGGCGGGCACCTGGCGAACTGAATTGCATAGCCGAGGTGTATGTCCGAATCAACCACTGCGAGGGGGCCGGTAGCGGTGTCTAGGCTCCGAGCCACGTCGACAGGGGTATCAAGGGAACGTTGACCACCGTGCCAGCAGTGGGGCAGCCCGTAGCGGGACGGGGACAGGGACGAATCGTCTGGCTGCATCTCACAGCGCTTACCTGTCTCCCTGGCTCCCGCACTGGCGAAACAACGTCATGGGTCAGCATCTGAAAAGACAAAAGTTCTGTTAGATGGGGACCTCCGGACACTGGGCCCGGAGTTGTGAGAAATTGCTCTTTCTGTAAAAATTGTGGGTACCGCCGACCCGTGGGCCAACGGAAGTTGAAGGCACAGAGTCTTCTGGACCTCCTCCAGGAGTGGGGACGGAAATGGTCTCGACGTCCACCGAAGAGCAGATCTCATCACCTCTGAGCTGCCTGTCTCAGGAGCGCTTCCCGCCCCTCCGGGAGTTCTTGGCCGGTCCCGCACTCGTGGCCAGCTCGACGACGGTGCCTTTGAGCAGCCAGCCTGGCATCGTGTGCTTCGGCTGGGGTCGGAGCAGACGAGGCACCCGTGTCCCTGGTTCTTTGGGTGCCGCGGGGGGACGGGATGTGGGACAGGATGTGGGACATCGCCTCCGGCTGCTTCTGAACTGCTGCGAACTCCTGGGCCAGCCTGGGAGATGGTGGCTTCGAGAAAGCGAACCTTCTCGGCGTCCGGCACCTGCACCAGGTTTAGCCAGAGATGGAGTTCCTGGACCACCACAGTGGACATCACCTGACCAAGGGCGCGCGCTGTGACTTTCATCGTCCGTAGGGCGAGGTCCGTTGCAGTGCGGAGTTCCCGCATCACCCTCTGATCAGGTCCGTGCTCGTGCAGCTCTTTAAGAGCTTTCGCTTGGTAAACTTGCAGTGTAGCCATAGTGTGCAGGGTGGTAGCAGCCTGTCCAGTAGCACCGTAAGCCTTGCCCGCTTACAGCTTACAGGCTCTGGACGGGAGACGAGGTTGATCCCTCCATGAAGACGCACTGCACAGACACAGATGGCCCGCCACGGCGCGCTCTACTTGGAGAATCCCCTCGTAACCCTTGGTTGCACCGCCGTCGAGCACGGAGAGGGCAGAGAAACGCTGTCAGACGAGAGAGCAGGTTTTGCGGGAACTTCTCCAAAGATCTCCTTCACCTTCTTCACAAACAAAAGCCCGGGGATCTCCAGTTTCAAAACAGCAATGGCTCTAAAGCGAAAAGCTGCATGTGCACTGTACTCGTGCCCTCTTATACTCAAGCAGTGATGAGGTGCACCTGAGCGCAATCAGTGCACGCCAATATTCATTGGCCTTTAGTAAAAGCTCAAAGCAGATAGGTCTCTCTGGCGAGGTCTCATATGTAACGTTGAAGTGATTCGACTGAAAGGGTAACTAGACAAGTGTAAAAAAAAAATTTTGTTGGGACTAAATGCTAACAGGTTAATATAGAAAAACAATTTGGTAAATTTAAAGGATGAAATAGTTATATAAAAAAACAAGGCTGAAACTGTTACTGTCCATTTCTAAAGAGGACACTATAAATCAGACACTTAAATGCAAAGAATGAGCTGAAATATGATTTACATTCTGCTGTCAACCTTGTAGAAATAGAAAGTGTTTCTGTTCATGTTTATTAATATAAGGCCTTGATGAAAGATGTTAACTCACTAATAAGGACAATAATAGAGTTTTTTTGTGCTTTTCAAATCTCAAGGTGACATTCCCTCCAAACAAAAATGCAAGTGCAAAATTCATTTTAAAACTCGGAACATATCCTTGGCTAAGTAATTATATTAAACAATTAAAACAATCCAAAAAACAAGTGAATGATATTTGAGAGGTGATCATTTACTCATTCTCATATATTGGCACATCTGCATGACTTTTATGTTCGGTATTATGGAGTTATGCCTTTTATGTTATGGAACATAAAAAACATTTGCATATAGTGACCTTTTGGTTGATCCTTTAACTCAAAGTTACATACATTTAATTTTAGAAAATATAAATTTTAATTAATTAACTAATTTAATTAATTAGTTTCAAATAAATGCTGTTCTTCTGAATTTTATATTGATCAAATAATCCTAAAAAAGTATACAGTTAACATATATTACATAATTTGTGGACATAAGCACAATTCTTATAATTTTAGCTGTCCAAAACATGCATTACATATTAACGGCTTCAAGTGTACACTCTGAGCTTTAATTTGAGTGTATTTTTATCAAATTTGGAGGAATTTTTGAGGAATTACAGCTCTTTAATATTTACCTCCTCCCTTTTTTCAAGAAATAAGTAATTGGACAATGAACTCAAAAAGCTGGACAGATGTGGGCTATTCCTTTGTTATTTCCACATCAAAAAGTTTTGGAGTTGATTCTAGTGTGGCATTCACATTTGGAAGCTGTTTCTGTTCATGTGGTCACCAGAGATCAGAGATAGACATAAAGATCAACCTGTACCAAAATTATGGGAAGAAAGAAGTACGGTATGGAGAAGGCTTGGAACAGCTAATGATAACATAATCTGTAAAACATTGAGCAGTGTGAAGTATGACCATTACTGTGTTTGTTGATGGCGTAACAGAGGAAATTAGCAGCTGGATGAGTTCTGAAGTATTAGAGATATACTGTCTGCCTAGATTCAGTCAAATAGAGCAAAGATGATTGGATGATGCTTCATAGTACAAATGGACAATGACCCAAAGCATACAACAAAAGCAACCACAACATTTTCCAACAACATTTGGATTTTTTTTTTTTTTTTCAAAATGGTTGTAATTCCCATAGCAGTTTATATTGTAGTTTCGTTCAGCCCTGAAATTTTCAAATATATATGGACCTAAACATATAATAGTTTCTACAAAATATTCAAATGTTTTTAACATTGATAATAATAGCAAACGTTTCTTGGGCAGCAAATCAGCATGTTAGAATGATCTCTGCACTGTAAATAAATGCATAGATATTTGTCTTGTTTCTAGCCAAAATATTTTTTTAAATCTTAAATTAAGAAGAATTGTCTAGACATGTAAAACATATTGTCTTGATTTAAGAATGTCTAGACATTTTGTCTGGAAACATGACAAGAAAATCTTATTTTGCAGTGTGAAGGATCATGTGTTTGTGTGTGCATAATACAGAATATTCTATAAATAATTGTTCAACTTTTTTTCATATTTCTGTAACTATTTATTACTGCACATTTTGTTCTCTCACTGTTCATCCTTAACCTTTTTATTTATTAATATATTCATTTCAATTTCATACACATTGAATCAAATGACAGTTATCAAGCAGATGAAGCAACATCTTGGAGTACTGAAGTAACTGCAATTCACACTTAATTTGCACTGACAGGTTTCATCCCAATTATCACAAAGCATGTCCAGACATCTTTATATTCAACCACCCAAACAATAAAATAACTCAATTGTTTCAACATCACAGAAAGGAGGCGGTCAGATCTTGACATTCCAATTATTGTGTCATAGTAACACAAAGAACCGCAAACAAGCTACAGACGATATCCTGCTGTCTGATATCCACTAAAGCTGCTGTGAACCACAGAAGATGCTCATTTTCACCTGTAACCGTAAGACAGGTGCCCTGTCGTGACTCTACAGTGCCACAAAAGCAGGAGGAGAGCGAACATGTCACTGATGGTTCTTCATGCCGAGGATAATTGGGGCTGGTTGACGTTCACTGTTCGCTGATGGCCACCCCCTGTGACGCAAATGAAAGCTATAAACCAGCCTACTGCAGCGAGAGCATGTGAGAGAGATGCGTAACATGCCCTCCAACACACCCCCACTGAGTCCACACACACACACAGCTCAGTGTGTCTGGGGTTGATTGATGGTGTTCTCATGTAGGACAGTAGTATAATCCCCCAGTGCATTAGCAGAAAGAGACTCCATTTAGTCATGTGTGCCTTCAGTCTGGGAAGGGGACAATGACATCATATTACATACTCCAAGGCAAGCCCTATCGATCACACTTTTCAAATTAAAGATGTCAAATTTAACTTGATTCATTGAAGCAAATCAGAAGCACAGCCAGGAAAGACAGCCAGGTTTACTTCTGCAGAGGTTACAGCTGAAGTCACATCAAATTATGAAAAATACAATTCGAGCTGCACAAATTAATTTCTGACTGTATATACAGATGTTCTCATAAGTTTACATACCCCTAGCAGAAAGGCAATTAAAACAAAATAAAAGAGTTCGAGAGAACTGCATACTTGTTTAATATTTAGTGCTGTAAAAGACATGGGGTTAATGCTAAATTGTACTTATTTTGTCTTCTAGCAACCATGTAAGTATTTATGTAGCTTCTGAATTCCAGTACTAAATGAAAAAAAAAGATTGTTAACAAAATGAATTTACACATCATCATCTTGTTCGAAAGCTTACAGCCCTCGCCTCTTAATGCATTGTGTGGCATTCTTAATGCATTCTTGAGCATTTGTAAATGTTTTAACCTTTTGTAATAGTTGTGTATGAGTCCCCTTAGTTGTCCCATGTATGACAATATGGATCTCAAAATCATATGGTCAATGTTGCAGAAATTAGCAGAAAATACTGGAAAACTAAAGAATGTGCAGGAGCTGGGGGATTTTTCTGAAGAAAAGAAGACCATAAAATTGCTCAGGACCAATGAGGGACAACTATTACAAAAACAGACGTGAATAATCCAGGAAATGACACTAAAATTCAAGGGTATGTAAACTTTTGAATGGAGTCATTTTTCAGCTATTATTTTGTCCTGTGGAGTATATGAAAACATCTGTTATGTGGAAAAGCTTATTCAGGACCATACTAAATATTATTTTGTTTCAATTATTAACATTTTGCACATTCTGCATGTAAACTTATGATCCCAAAGCTCAAAGCTTATGCACTCATTTTGATGTGTTAACTAACATGTGAAGTACTTGATCATAATTTTACTGTTAAAGTGCATTATTCAATCAAACGTAAAGTAAATACATTTTAAAAGTTCTAAATTGCAACTTTCTTATTACAAATGTGTAATTTTTAATATATTAAATATTAAACATGTCATTCAAGTTTCAATAGAAATGATATTAAAGTATTTTTAGTTTACTATAAAACTGCTTGTACATTCAGCAGTACACTTTAATCATATTATTTAATCTTATTGAAAAGAGAGTAAATTATGACATATAAAGATGTACTCATGTCCAATGGATCAAAAGAACACAAAAGTTCAGCTACAGTTTGTAGATCATGTAATACAAATTTTGTTGAAAAATTTACTGTATATATATATATATATATATGTTTAATACTTAATACTAAAATCTATTTTATTTTTTCAACGACTCCCAAATGATTCATTTAATGAATAATTTTTCCGAACCCCTCTGGTGATTGGTGGATTTCATGCTCAAAAGCTACACCTACTTTTTTTTAAATTCAGAACAATGCAAAAATCAAGCTTTCCGAAGTCTGTTCAAGCAACAAGTGAACGGCAATATGCTTATGTTTCATGAAGTCAACATGAAAGAGTTTGGAGTTTCATTTTAAAAACAAGTCGTTTTAATGATTCAGAGTTTAGACTTTCTTTTGAAAGACAATAACTTCATGCTGCTCTTTCAGATATAAAACTTTGCAGGATGTTTACATTCACTTACAGCTGTGTTACACACTGTGTGAAAGTAATTTTTTTGAAAAAATAATAGGGTCACTTTAAACAACATGATAGTTTTTGAGTTTTTAACTGAAGCATTTTAGTTTCAAAACAACTTTCCTTTTTTAAACAGTGTTCACCAACATGAAAGCAAAGAGTGCATTTGTAAATACTAGATCTAAAAAAGTTTGGCCTTTTTTATTGTGGACACTCGACCCATGGAGTGATCAAAACAGCAAAGGCAAATTCTCTACTACAAAAGCACTTCTGAGGCTCCATTAGCACAGTGGCTCATCATCACTGCATTCCAGCCAGGGAGTAATAAACATGGTTTAGGGAGACAGAAAGCTGCCAAACCTCTCCCTCCCATTACACTTGGCAAGGTCAGTCCCATTCAGCCCGCATCGGGAGTGCAGCGTAAGTGTACTACCTTAATTAAAGTCGCTCTAAATGGGAATGTCTCTTCTGCTGAATGGAAATAGGAAATTCAATAGAGCATCCAGAGGACATGAAAAATAAGAGGGAAGTTAGTTGGCCATTGACGGATCTTTTCCGGTGGGGAGACCGGATGGAGTCACATTTGCCTGATTGCTATATTTTCAGTGAATGCCAAGCATTCGGGACTTCGCCTGAGTGCTCAATAATGCTTATTTTATGCAGGAAAAACACTTGTATCTGCTGTAGTTCTTTATTAACAGAATTTATATCTACCACAGAGAATATATTACTTGAATGAGGTCAAGAGAAACCAAAGAAAAGTGGCATTTTTTCAAAGTTTATCATTTGTCAAGTGAACATATTGTTTGCTCAGAAAGAAACAGCACACCTTTTGTTTCTATTTAAGATATGGGGAGGTTTTTTTATGCTATAGGGTTAAGGTTTTAAAAACCAGCCATTTCATACCCAAGGGAAACACCACTAATAAAGCACATTGAGCTGGACAAGAAGCTAATTTAAACGTAAAAAATGTCCCTAATTAGCACAGGACAACTATAGCAAGTAAATAGATCAATTTAATCATTATTCAAAAATCCTCCAGTAAATATGACTCATAAAGGAAATTATTATTACTCGAAACCGCAATAATCCAGAAATATTGTACTGGGTTTGAAAATGCGCAGACATGAATTACAGGAACAAATATGTCAAGAGAAACCGAAGAGGGAATTATAAAGAAAATACTCAAAAATACCAATGACTGTGTGTTCTTTGCGTCAAACTCTGCTAGGAATTTCTATATGGAAACAAAAAGTGCATATTAATAGTTGCTTTACAGCTCAATTGCTCACTTCATACATTGAGAGAAATTGGAGCAGGATTTTGTATCAGCTATAGATCCTCTCCAGTATTCTGGACATAAAGACTCTTTAGCTTGAAGGACCAGCACATGCATCAAGTGCTTGGGAACTAATATATTATTAGAATTTAGTTTCAAAAAGTTTAAGCATGCTTGGAACAAGGCCAGTAAGAAGTGATAGGGATAGTCGTGATGAATGTTTTCTAAATTCATTCTAGCAAAGTCACATTTCGGTGCAATCTCTAAAGTCTTGATCATTGACCCCAAACATATTTATACTGTGAACTCTGATGTTTGCTTTGAAGGAGCAAAAAATAGAAAACTTCAAGGAGCAATCAGTAAATGCAGGCATGAAGACTTTCTTACAAGGTGAAACACATTCTATTCAGTGCTTTATTCCTACTGTGTGACAGCAGAACACAAGACTAGAAATCAATGACAGATTACAAGGAATTCACTAGAACACAAAACAAACTGACCTCCCACACACTGACAACCTGCACACATTATTGCACACCTGCAATAACACTTGTACAAACAGATGATCTAAAGCACCAGGGCTTACTACTGCCATTACTGGTCACCAATATTTGCGCTTGTTACATACTACAGTGTGCTGGGTTGAGGTCTGTAAAGGTTATAACGAAAAATAAACTTGTAAAATACAAATGTCATCAATCCTTAGGTCAAATAAAATATTGGACTAGGCTTTAACATAAACCTCATTTTTGTATTTCAATTAAAATAGTAATAATCAATAGATTATTGTGGGGCTGGTATGTGTGTTTGTGTGTGTGTGTGATTTAAGTATTTAATACTTTTATTCAGTAAGTACGCATTAAATTAAATTTGACCCTGGGCCACAAGACCATGAGTATCAATTTTTAAAATTGAGATAAATGCAACATCTGAAAGCTGCATAAATAAGTTTTCTGTTGATATATGGAAATATGTGGACAATATTTGCTTCGAGATACAACTATTTGAATATCTGGAATCTGAGAGTGCAAAAAAATCAATCACTTTTAAAGATATCCAAATGAAGTTCTTATGCACATAATCAAAAAATAAGTTTGAATGTATTTAGGGTACAACATGATCTTTACTTAAAATAATAATTTTTAAGTAAATTCCTAATTATTATTGGCATAAAAAATGTTTTTATCATTTTGACCCATAAAATGTATTTTGGGCTAGTGCTACAAATAAACCTCAGTGACTTAAGGTTTAATGCTCCAGGGTCACAAATGTGATCAATTTGCAAATAAATACTGTCATTTTTTAAAAACAACAGTTTCCATAAGCAGCAAAACCTGTTTTCAATATTGATATTATGTTTCTTGTTCAGAAAATCAGTATAGTACAATGATTTCTGAAGGATCACTGATAATGCTGAAAATTCTGCTTTGCATCACAGGAATAAACATGTATAAACATATTAAATACTAAAATTAAGATGTTCTGATATTTAACAAAATGTTTTTTTGTCAATAAAACACAGGAGCATCTTAAAAAATTGACTTACATGCATGTACAAGGTATCAGCTGTAGTCAATATAAACCAAGTAATAAAGTAATTGCTCTCTGCATGCTTCAGTGCTGCCGTCTGTTTCATATACGCTGTTCTAAATAGACTGACATCTACAAAAGTTAAAGAAATACATCAGATCTTCAGTTACTTTCATCAAAAGCCAGGAAATGAGTCTCATTCCTTTTTTCGGCTGACGTTATAATAAACGTCTACACTGTGTAAACTACAATTTTGAGTTTTTTGTGGAATATCTGGAGCTGTTTTTTGTGCTTCAAAATGGGTTGTTTTTGTAATGGCTGTACATTGCTAAAACTACATGTGTTGTATAAATTGTGCTTATAAAAAGAAATAAACGGTGCCTCTTATTCTGGTTTAACAACATAAGCAGAGAAATTGAACCTGCACTCGTCTAACATGTTTGGCAAGTCTGCCAGAAGAGTAAAAATTACAACCTAGCTTTGTTCAAAGAAAAAGGAGATATACTTGTGCTCTTGTAGGGGTGAACACTGAACGTTAGTACTATTATTTTCTTCATGGACTGTTTTCAACATTTCTTCCTTTGAAGGCAGAGAGTGGTCTGACTTCTAATGCATTCAGAACTAAAGAGTTAGTTTTTTTGGAGACAAGACATGTCCAACCTAATGTCGTAGCAATTTGAACTATTTTATGTTTTGGCAAATTGGTTGCTTATTCATATGATCTTTTTTTATTTTTCTTAAAACATTTTCCCTGTGAGATCACGTTGGTCTGGATTCATGCACAGATATTACCGTTAAATGTTGTGTTGAGATCTAATGTATTAAGGATTCCACTCGTCAACTATCTCTTGTTGCGACACACTTCTTATTAATTCACTCTCCTCTTGTATGTTCCATCATCTGTGTGTGTTTGAGAGTTCATATTTCTGAATAAACAAAGTCAATATAAAATGGCATAGGGAGCAAGAGTCCAGTTTCTCTGTAAACATTGGAGAACCCTCAACCTAGTGCACACTAAAAGAACAGAATGTACCTGAAATAGCTTTGATTCTAACCAGAGAAATAACACCAACATTTGTCAGTTTAATCTAATGTAATCTAATCTCCAGTTCATTATTGAAAAAGTATTTTAATGATTAAAACCCAATATTTAAAGGAATAGTTCATGATTATTTACTCACCCCCAGGTCATCCAAGATGGTCATCAGAGCCTATTTGGAGATATTTAGCATTACATCATTTGCTCACCAATAGATGCTTTGCAGTGTATGGGTGCCATCACAATAAGAGTTCAAACAGCTGATAAAATTAGCCATCATTTTTTCACTTAAAGCCATCTAAAATATGTCATATGATGATTTTAAATCAGGAGAGAAATAAGCAAGCACAGCTTACAAGCTTACAGCAGATGTTAAGGCACGTCCTGATTTTGCTGAGTTAGGCGTGTTTCTGGGTTAACATATTTTGTTGACCCTGGAACAACATTTTATTCCAAAATTTTAGTTTTGACC
>JAUMHI010000064.1:4096494-4135115 GCA_032359435.1 Enteromius unitaeniatus
ATTTCAAGGTCCTGGAGTGGCCTAGCCAGTCTCCAGATCTCAACCCCATAGAATATCTTTGGAGGGAGTTGAAAGTCCATGCTGCCCAGCGACAGCCCCAAAACATTACCACTCTAGAGGCGATCTGCGATCATATATATATATATATATGTATGTGTGTATGTGTGTGTGTGTGTGTGGGCCCGAAGTTATTCATACCCCTGGCAAATAAATAAATATATATATATATATATATATATATAGCAATAGCACACTAACAGCATGTTATAGTATGTTCAAATCACAGCTGTGCTTATAAACAAAATAACAGCATGCTAACTGATGTAATACTATAATACATAATAGCTGTATGATATAATACATAATATCATATAATAATATATTTATTTATCTTCATTGATTTGATTTGTGTGTTTATGTGTAAATGGGTGTTTGGGCATTACAACACATCAAACAGGCACTCCATTCTTGTTTCCTTACCTCTTCTTCCGCGTTGGCTCTGATATAAGCGGAGTAAGTGATGGCGGTGTGTCTCAGGAGCTCGTCGTCTTGTGTTTGCTCCGGCTGGGCTTCTCCCGCCGCTGAGCTCGGGCTCTGGCCCACCGCAGCGCCGAAGCTCGGGCTCTGAGACACGGTGCCGCTGCTCAGGGCCTCGCTCACCATAGACAGGCTGCTGGCGCTCTGGGACACGATGCCGCTGTCCCTGCTCACCTCCGCGCTGGACTCCTCCAGCGGTGACAGCACCGCTGCCGCCCTGTCAAAGCGATGCTCCATGTTGCGCTGTCCACTGCACTGCTCTTGTTTATGTGGAAGTGAACGCAGAGCAGCGTGTGCGCATGCGCGGGTTCAACAGCCAGTTAGAGAACAGCTCGGCCACATGCTGATCATGTGACATCAGGGGTAAAAAAAAAAAAAAAAACCCCACAGTAGATAGATTATGTAAAAGCATTTCTTATATATTCTGTAATTGTACAACTATTACTTATGTATATATAAACCTTTAGAATTTTTAGTGTTTCCTATATGTGACGATAGACCACCCACATGAAAAAAATACTAGTAATTTATATTAAATACTATAGTGTTTTTGAGCCATGCTAAAGTTAAGTGTACTATACTGTATTTATTATAGTATTTACAACATTTTGTTAATGAATGCTACTTAGTATACTTTAGTTTTTACTACTGTAGTATAGTATAATATTCTCAATAGTTGTAAAAACTTAGTACAGCATTGGGTAATTTGTTTATATTACTATACTACTACTTAATACTAGTTATTATATTACCACAGCACATATAATTAACAAAACAAATTAATTTAAGTACTTTACTATAGTATTGTTAATCATATATATTAGTATTTACTATGAATTACTAGTTTTGTTTAGGATCATCTTTTTTAATTGATGTATACACCATCTGAAAGCTGACCAAATAAGCTTCAAACTAAGTCCTCAGCAATGCACATTACTTTTAAAAAAGTTTTTACATTTTTATGTTAGGAAATGTACGAAATATCTTCATGGAATATGATCTTATATTAATAGAAAATGTGTATGAAAATGAAATTATAAAAATATGTATTTTTGACCCATACAATGTATTGTTGGCTATTGCTACAGATACACCTGTGCTACTAATGACTAGTTTTGAGGTCCAGGGTCACATATAAAATGATTTAATTAAACCTTGTTGGTGAAAAATAGAATAGAACAGAACAGAACAGTACAGGCTTTTATTCGCGAATTGTACACAAACACAAAAGGAATATGTTGTTTTTATAGGATCTCATAAAGACATTGGAAACAGATCTCTGATCACCGATTGTAAAAAAAGCCATGAAAAAAACCCCCAACTAAATGCATTTTATCCATCTCTGAATTTTATTATGCACTTTTTAAAAAACGACTGACATCAGTAAAAACAATATAGACAATATTCACATGTATTCTTTGTGCTGAAAAGGCTTTAAACTACCATTTTACATGTGGTTTGACTGCCTGACTAATATATCCTGCTATGAGGATCATTTAGACACTGAAATTTGTTTAAACCATAAATACGACACTGAAACTGTCCAGACGCGACTGATTTAAGACATAATCTGCTGTACCCTTTCTCTTTAGTAATGTGCTTTTTAGCTCGTCTAGTTTTGGATTTATTTTATTTATTGTTAATAGACACACATATAGACGAACTAAGCCATCAATAGTGATACGAATGAAAAAGTATTAATGCAAAACAAAGAATGCTTTTTTCAGCAAAATGGACGCAGTTCAGGCAGTGACCAGCAGATGGCGACTCACAACACATTTATTTCGACTCGCGCACGCACGTGTTATACCATGTCCCTGCTTTTACCAAAATGAAAATATTTCCAGTGGTAAGATCCAAATACTTAGTCTGTTTGAGTGAAGCATGTCTGAACGAGGGGCGGTAAGGCACAAAAATGGTGGATATGAAGGCAAGGTCAAGAAGATAAAAATGATGCAATCAACCTAAAAGCAAAAGAAGGTACATCCATAGTGATTTTAAATTCTATACATGAAAAATGATTCCACAGACTCTCTCTCTCTATAAACAAAATTACTGGGTATAAACTGTGCGTTTCCACTGTATAAGAGAATGATATAAGACTATCCATTTAATACCTGAAGTTTGACTGGACTTAAAGGGACAGTTCTAAAAAACAAAACAAAAACAACATCTTTTACCCAACCTCAAATGTTCCAAATCTCAAATGTTCTTTATGTGTTCTTTTTCAAGAATGTTCACTGCCCGAAAAAAACACACAAACAACTATGGAAGTCATTGGCTACTGACCAACAACTGGTTCTGTAAAACATCTTCCAACACATGAAAGAATCTCATTTGGAACAACCTGAGGGCGAGTAAATTATTTTTTTTAATGATTTTGAATTTGGAGTGGGTTCCATCCCTTTAACTGGCTGCATTAACATAAAAGCCATTAAAAGATGGCTACTACAGACTACTATGAGACAGCATTCTGTTCTGTTGTGGAGATTTGAGTGGAGGTCAGAGGTTAGGCTTCATTGACAGTGAGGTGACAGAAAATATGTGTACGAACTAAACAGAGAGAACTATAGACTCGCATTCCGCTGGACTCCTGAAGTCAAAAGGTCTTCAAGAAACATTTGTGTGAAATACCTATATGTGATGACCCATTACACTACACTTCAGTCAAATAAACCATAAACCAAGTCAATTGAAACACTACCAAACTACCATACTAAGTCCAAAGTCAAGATAATAGTTACTGTCTTAGATCACGTTTTATGATATTATAACTGGGATGATCATCTAAAAAGTTTTCCGCAATTTCCAAAAAGCCTTTTTTGAATGCTGACACAATTGATATTCATTTTTTTGGAAACCAACATTCTGATGGTATCTGCTAAATAGTAAATTTAGTGCAAATAGTACTAAACATACAGCAGATACATATTTGTCACTAAAAATCATGATAATTAATAATAATCCTATTCAGTTATTAACTTGGATTGGGCAACGCAAACAAAAGCTTGTGTTTCTGATTAAGTGTAAATTCATTTTGGTATTTGCATAATGCAAATTTTTGTTTTCCAATACAAACTGTAAACAGAAGCCAACAGTACGCACAGGTCTAAACCCAAATGTCTGGTCCCAAGAGATATTTAGGTAACATGATTAAAATTAACCTTTAAACAAGTACTGAGAAACACTGATAGACAAATATAAAAAAGGTGGCTCCGGTTTGAAAAAGAGACACATATCACTAAATTGGAAACATTTTTGACATTACAACACAGGGAAAGCAAACATTTATAAGAATAAAATTGCAGATATTGTTTCTGTTAAATTATTCATTTTCCAAAACCCTTAAAGTTTGGTGAGGTTCAAAGTCTAGTCTGATGTCCCAGGCTGAAAGGTAGTGTCTCTGGGAGGGCTGGATTTTATGTGACTGTATGTATTATAAAGTGATGACTGTGCCATCCTCCTCCACCCCGCCTCTGGGTAAAACCAGGCTGTGACGGGGGTCTGTCCTCAGACTGCTGAGGATTTTGTGTAGGCTGCCGTTGCTCTCCCGCATAGCGGGGTTGCTGCTGTGGTAGGGGTGGTGTTGGAGGGTAAGGTCCTTGTGCAACTTGTAACTCAAACTATTGTGCACTGTGCCGTTAAAGCTGGGTTGAGAGTGGAAGGAGGCCGTGGACACGGTGGATGGCGGCCTCGTTTGGGGTCGCGTAGGCGGGCTGGGAGGGGTCATGTTGGTCGTTTGCGTCTGGGACCGGGATGCAGTTGAAGCCACCGAGGCATTGGAGCGCCGTGATGGCCGCTTCATGTTGCTCTCAATTACGATGTCTGACTCCTCGTCACTCTCTAGATCCTCTGGACTGTAGCCATGAGAGATGGCGGTGGCACCAATGGGAACAGTGATGGCGGGGTAGCCCACCGAACCACTGCTGTCAGATGACTGACCCGAGCTGCCCGAGATACGACTGCTGCGCACCACATTGTTACGCTGGTTCACCGGCTTCACGGTCACGATAAGGTTGTGGCTGTTCGCGATCATCATGTCAGTCACCTGGTCCAGTGTTTTTCCTGTCACCTCGATGCCGTTGACCTCCAAGACCTCATCATTGACGGCCAGCAGGCCCGTGCTCTCGGCCAGGCCTCCAGGTACCAGGCGGGAAATGAAGATACCTGGGACCTTTTCCAAACCGTGAGGTGTGACACGGACACTGGTTCCATCCCGGATGTAGAATCCCAGGGGCTTGTCCGAGCCATGCCGGTAGAGCCGAACTCTCCGGTGAGATTCAGGAAGGATGTCCACGTCAATAATGGACGACACGGGACGGAAATCCTGAGGCATGCCAATACGGATGTGTGGCCGTTTACGATTCAGGTCGTTGCGAAGAGTAACCACCGCCTTCTTTTTCCGGGTCAGAGTGCTGGTGCCAAAGTTGCTGTAGTCAACCTCTTCTGCAAGAGTAAACAAAAAAGACACCTGTTAATACTTTTGCATTTGAAGCCTCAAGAATATACAGAAACATGGTAAAGCTAGAGATCGGATCGGTTTGTTAAACTTCAGCCTTAGCACTGTTAGGAATTAAAGCTTTACATGAAGTTCATAAGGACAAGCATGCAAATCTAATCAGACCTGCCAGACGGTTTATACCCCTCAGATGCTCCAAGGATTATGATGTAACATGCTTTTTCTGGCACGTTAACTCAAAACATGAGGTGAAAAATGGACCCTCAACTAGTGGCAGAACACAACAGTCTCTGTTGAAGGTATTCAACAGATATGAGGGTATCACCTGTTCTGATGTACGCTGTAAGAACTCCATGTTACTGGAGCATGCACATTAAGAGATCAAGTGTGATCATAAGTCCTACTGAGAGAACGCATCTTAAAATAAAAATGTATTATTGAAATGTTCCCATAGGGACGGGAACCTGCTTACCTTGGTGAGGTACTTGTGAGGCTAATGATAAAATATAACTCGAGGAGCACAGAGTGTTTTAATAAGGCTTCCTTTTGAACAAGAACATAACTTGCTTAAAAAACACCCCCCTTTGTGCTGAGTCAGACTGCAACAACACCTGGACTGTTCGATGTGGATATATGGGTATAGTTTCTAGTGCAAGTTTAACTGACTTCCCAGCATGAGTTTTCATAGAAAAAAAGACAAGAAAGGCATTTCTGTTCAATTACTCTCTAAACAATTTTTAAAAATGCTTTTACAAAGCTTCTGAATTTTCCTCAAAGCATCCAGATGCAGTTGTTCTTACTTTGGCGGCCTGATAATTTTGATTGAGTCCAGACAGGCTTTTATTATGTCCTGGAATTTCAGCCACAACTGCAAGTCTCTTGATAGAAAACACATTGAAGTGCTTCTGGCCTTCATTAGGAAGATACTGTTCTCCAAATGTCCACCCTCAAACTGTCTTCTTCTGAGAAGAACTTTGAACATCTAATGAAATGTAGAAACTTAGGGATTGGTAAAAGGTGTAATTTGTAAGTAAGCAAATACAAAGTAGATCCTGGAAGCTGAGACTTGGAGTTATGGCAGTGAATATGTTTTTAGGTTAGCCTGGCAGAAACTAGACTACACTGGATGTTCCATTCTGTCTCCTGGTGACCAGTACAGGCTGGTATCGGCACAGACCCAGTGTGGATTCTTTAACCTCCAATGAGACTGAAATTAAGGGCAAGTCACTAAGTCACCAAGCCTAAACTACTCCTGACAGAGTAATCCTCACTGCACTGATGCATGATGGGGAAAAAAATCAGCTCAGTGATCAAAGGACAGCTGGCTGTTTCCAGACATTTGCAGGGAAAAGTGAATGGCCCAGTGCCTACCAGACAGAAAACAAAGTCTACAGATTCAAGAAAGCCAACAATATTGCCCAAGTTGGTTTCATTAAATGACAGTTTTCATAAAAGAGAAGGAATTTGATGAGTCAATAGCTAATGAAAAACATGCCCAAATCATTATTTCATACATTCTTTTATAGAAACAAATGTTGCAAACCACAATCCACAAATCTGTTTATTAAAGGTTTAGGCACTAAATGTGGGACATTTGAGTTGTTGAGAGAATGACAACAAGGCCTACAAACATTTAACTCTTTCCAGAGAAAGCAGAGAAAGAATTTCTCATATGCAGTGATTCAGAAATAGACAGCACAAATAAATAAAGCAATGTTCCAATGTTGTGCCTGGCACTGCAGTCACCTGACTAAGCTCCATGGGAGAGACCCATTCCCTGTGTCAGGGGTCACTGGAGATGTGGTGAGGGAGCCTGGTAGGAATAAAGCCTACATTCCACCAAACAGTGCCTCAACTAGGAATGCGGAAGTTGTTTCACAACTTAACCGAGATGACCCACAACATTTTTGAAGCATAATTCATCAGTTGACCTGTAGCAGTACAATCCCCCTCAGTCACCCACGGGTGGGTGTGGGAAAGAGGAGTGGGCGAGGTCTCAGGCCTTTGTTCATCTCGTCCCACCTCTCGTTAACTTGCACACTGAAAGGGACCCTTTTCAAGTTCTGTTGGATTTTTTTTTTTACAAACGCTCATAAAAGCAGGACTCAAAAGAGTTTTACGACCAATCATTATGCTACCAACACTGTTTATTTTCCCATTTTCTCCTACATTTCCTACTGTGTGTCCTAGAGAAACTGGCAATACGATCCACTTTCTTATTTCCAAAACACCCTGCCCAAATTCCTGTCTGGGTTCTATTTGTGCTTTCGGTCACTGTTGTGCTGGTGAAGAATGCTCTTGGTGGGAGCATTACCATTGAACAACAGATATGCAATTCTGCATGACAATACCTTGCCTGTGAGGCCAACCAGCTCACGAAGACTGCATAGAACCCGGACAAACAGAATGTCGATTTCCATAACATCACTAAACTACCACATGTAATTAAGGGAAGTCTAACATGAACTGCATATATTATCAGATTATATACATTTAAGGCAGACACAGGTACTCGAGGGTTCACCACAGTGCAGAATCAGGGGTAATGGCTCACAGACAGAGCCCCCTGGGAGAGTCCGTCTGTGTTTGCTTTAAACCGTCGAACTCAAATTTCCCTGGATGAATGGAGTGATGGCTTTTGGCTTCTCTCTGTACTCTGAGAGGGATTAAAGGAGGAAGCCCCTCCTTCACGGGTGCACACTCAGCAGAGCTCTCTATGCAGGCTCCTACACACCCCTACGGGTTTTAACTCGTGTTACCCACAATGCACTGAAATAAACATCTGGGAAAAGTTAGCAGGCAGCTGTGAAGGGTGGAGACTGTGACGGGAGATTGAGCTCCCATGCCATTTTTTTGCAATGTTGCATAAGGACTGCTTTTAACAGGTAGACAAACTAGAAAGTTATTTTAGACATTCCACCAAGTCTACCCTGGTAAAGCAGCAATCCAGCTTAAATGTAGGGGTTGTACGTTCACTGTGCAAATCACATGCTTCTCTATGCATCTCTACAAATAAACCATCTCTACACGAAAACATATGCTCAGTGTTTAACCTTGTTCTCCGCCCCCCATATGTTCTGTAAGTGTGGCCAAGTTTAGGACATGACTGCCAAGAGTCCTTTAGGCCCATACACATAACTAAGCATATCCTATCATTACATGACACAATCACTGTGGCTGCTAGTACGTAATGTCCATGGAAATGTAAATAAATGCTATTACTAGTGATTGCATAAAGCTCTGAGGCTGAAAGTAAATGTTTGGTTATGAAGTGTGTGCAGGGCTAACAAAAAGATGTGGGGAACTGAGGAAGATAATCAGGAAACAGAACATGGCTCAGGATGCACTGGTCGCCCTCTTCATGCTATGGTGTGTGTCGGTGGTACATTTATGACCTTATATGCATGAATAAGAGGAAACCGATCAGTTTCAGCCCAGATGAACAAAGACAAAAGATGGCCCAGGTTGAAAAACTCTTAATTTGATTCTGTATTAGAAAGATATGCTGGTGTCTCCAGGCCTCATACCAGGATCAAAGCTGGTGTGACCCTTTAAAGGGACAATTTACCCAAAATCACCTAATTCATAATCCCATACTCACTCTTAAGCCATCCGGAGAATGATGCATGACATAGATGTAACAGAAGCTAAGGTGAGTACTGGTGAATATGGAGGAACATTTTAGGATGGTTACAAACACAAATCTACAGTCTGGCTAAATAACTTGAGAGGCATTCATTCTCACCTTTGCTTCCGCTATACCTACTTCATATGTCATAACGTGAACACATAAGTTGCAGAAAGACAGTGATAATACTTTATAAAAAGTTTTAAATATAGATTTGTATTCCAAAAAACATCAGTTAAACCCACTGGAGTCATACAGATCACTTTTACGGTGGATGGACGTTCTTGCTGGAGCTTTGGAAACTCAGGCACAATTCAGTTCCATTACAAAGTTGCAAAGGCAGGGTATTTCTCATTGTATTTGTTTGAAAGAAGAAAGGCATATTCACCTAGGATGGCTTGATCATGACATGAGTACATCATGGAATCATTTTTTATTTTGGATATTCCTTCAGGACATTAATGGGAGAGAATCTTTGGCACTGTTATACTCTGTCAATGTTAACCATTTGTTTGTAGGAACATCACCATCTGTACAGTGGCAAATTTCTTCCAAACACAAAAATAAATGTTGATTTCAGCTAATCACAAGTACAAAAAGGCTAATATTTTGCATTTTAATAGATTTATAGTGAGAGTTGTCTGAGAGATTTGTCCTTTCTTGTAATGCACCGTTGAATCAATGTAATTACTGATTTGCAGTTTTTAAATAATTATGTGTTTGCCAGCACAAATGTTATCATTACTGGTATTCATACTTTAGGTTTGTAATTCGGTTTGTTTCTAAATAATTAAACTTACAATGTATGTCTGATGGATGATAAAATAAGCAAACAACTGCCATAGATTTAGGATTAAAAGAGGGACCTAAAAGGGATATTTAGAGGGGGTGGGATGCTTTTGAATTGGCAAATAAGCAACCACTCAGAATAGAAAAGACACAGCATAGCAACACCCTGGAAATGACCTGCAGATCCCTGGCATTATGGCACCACTTTTTATACATAAGCTTTTTTACTTCTTCACTGTGATAAGGTAATACGTTGGTGTATTTTGCTAATAATGCACTGCCAATAAAATGATGTATGAAAAACCAGCCCAGGCACATTCAGTGCAAGTGGTCGGGGCAATGATATCCTAAACCTTCCTTTAATCCACAGATTTGCTATCTGCTACACTGTATTCCTGCAGCGCTCCGAGAGGTCATGCAGTGTGTGTTTGACTCATCAGCGATGAGCGTGATGAGTCCTCATCTGGCTCTGACCTCATCCTGCGTTTGAGATGATCCCAACCCCCCAAACAAGCTGCTAAGTGAGACGTTCCAGGTCCGCTCTCTAATCTCTCACTGTCATGGGTGACACCAAACAGCACAGGTTTAGAGGGAGTGCAGGAATGAGGGAGGATTAAGGTGTTAATGACACCCACAGTCTGTCCCTTTAAAGCTGTTTGTGGAGGAAAGAAAAACTAGGCTAATCAGATAAACAAGGAGAAAAGATTCCTTGCATCCAAGTCAAGCTAAGTGACTTCTAGGGAAATTAATTTAGGTTTAAACAGATGCAGACCAGTTTTAATTTTTAAAAAGGGGCACAAATACATATTTCCATTAAATCTAGAACAAAAAAAGTCAACGTTTTAATCCAATTGGTAACACTTTAGCCATTCTGTTGACTAAAAATAGCTTTGCAACTTTGCAGTCAATTTGTTTTAATGACTTACTTACTAATGCTCTAAAGATAGTTAGTTGACATGTAGTTACTAATAGTTATATGTATAAATTGGACTATAGAAAAAAAAAGCAAGTGTGTACTACTTTACTTACAACTCCAAGTTCATTTACTTTCTTGAATGTTCTTAGATTCTTTGATTCATGAGCACACTATTACAAAAGAAAAATGTAATTTATTTTTATAATCTTTCATCTCTTTCTGCCTCTGAAATTACTTTCCTTTTTAGTTAATCACCAATTCTTACTATTTTTCAACAGACCACATTGGTCTCAAAAATGGATAAAACCCAAATCCAGCCCTATCTTTTCTGTTGAAGATCCTGTTTGAATCGAAAATATATAATGTTAGAGAACAAGAATTTGTCACATGAACTTATCTATTAACTTAATTTAACAAACATTATGTTCAAATTTCACAAATTTATGTTGCAACTACTTAAGTGCAATGCCCTTCGTAATAATAAGTCAAATAAATATATAAAACCACTGGTAAATGTAGAAGAAAATAGATGTTGGATTGGAAACAGTAACTACATAGCTTAACTGTATCTTCTTCCAAAAAGGATGAACTATTCACAATGCAAGGCAAAAACAATGTTGAGAAACCAATGAAGAAAATGATTCCAAACCACAGCAAAAAAAAATATGCTTTCACTGCAATTTGTTTTTCTGCAGAGTCTAAGCTTTGAATTATGCTGCGGTTTTTAAGAGAAAATGATGCTGCAGTTTTACATAAATCATGAGAAAAATACTGCATACTGCAAGTTAGAACTCCTTAACGAATCAGTTTCTTCATGTTTACTTCTGGTGAGGGTCTGAAGTCACATTCCCACACAAAAACAGAGACTTGCAGGTAGTAGTCTTTAAATAAAAGATTCAACAAAAGCTTTCTTTCTAAGATGCCAGGAGTGTCAGCCACACGAGGCAGTCAAACCTCATCGGGATGAGTGTCTTTCTTCCTGTTGTTATTGAGAAAGTGTTCTGAAGGTCTGGGCAGGTTGAGGCTGGTCTTCCACACCTGTACTCAACACACACCCTTTCACAACCCACTTCCTGAATAAGACCTGCTGAACTGTGTGCCAAGATCTCAGATTCCGCCTCGCTCCGCTGCCTCTGTTTGCCACGATGACCCTCACGTGTAGACACGTCTAGCACGTAACACACACTCACTCACCCACACAGATGAGGTCTAACCTTACAAGACTAACACAAAGTAATCCTTCTTTATCTAATATTATGATAAAAAGCAACAAACTTAGAAATATAACAATGAAACTTCATGCTCCACCATAAAAACTTAATGACAACTCATGGTCACACAGTCTTCGCTACAGAAAGTTCAGCCAAAGGTCTTATCAAACCCTTCAAGCTGTCAATTTCTTCGGAGGAACAGCATCTGGTTTAACTGGCTTCTCCCACGTTTACAGCTAAACTCCTCAACTGCAGGTGGCCCACAGATTTCTAATGAAAGATGGATCTGTTTTGACCTCAAAGCTGGTCAACTGAATCTGTTATCGAACAAAGAGTTACAGACTAAATCTAAATCATTAGGTGGATGACACTTATGAACCACCATATTTTGATAGGAATACGCTGGTTCAAGATACAGGCTCTTAAAAAAAACCCTAGAGAATTACTACCATCGTCACAGTTGTGCTTGGTCGTTATTGTGCCCTTACAAACATCTTAACCTAAGGCTACTTAGTTAAGACCGCCCCACTAATCAGCGGACTGTAAAGCAACTGGAGATAAAAGTCTTTTCTAATTGGTAAGTGACAACTTAACACATTTGGCTGAGTATTTTAGACAGAGCAACCAAACAGAAAAGGCTTAACTGCATTGATCCTGTTTGTAAAAGCCATGCAGGTTTGAAGATTTTTTTTTTGCTTTCTTTTTAAGTCTTATAGAACTATAAAGTCTTAAATCAGACTGTTGAAATTGAGATGTCACATGTGCCCTTATGCAGTGCTGTTTCTAGGGGAATTATGAAGTGAACATCAGTCAATCCCTTGCACAACAAATTTGTAACTGTTCACTTCTGGCTCTTTTCTATTTAAAGCTGAAGCAGCTGTTACATAAAAATGAATTGGAAGGTATGAATTTAGCTAAACAATAATTTATTTTAAGGTCCTATTCCTGCTATAACAAACCACTGACTATACCTTTTGCTGCAAACTCCTAATTTGCAGCTTATTAATAGTTAATAAGGTAGCTGTTATGTTTAGGGACTGGGGAGGATTACGCAATATTATGCATCCTTTTGCATATGGGACGTTTCAGTATGTAAAGAATATTTGTAAATACGCATAAAGAAAACTCTTGGAATGTTACAATCAAAAGTCGTTTAAAGAAAAATAATAATAAATCAGCAAATCAGAAAACTGACTGAAATGTATGACACTTTTTACATTTAAATGTAAATTTGAAATTTATAAAAATACTGATTTATGACACTGAAGAGTAATAGTATAAAAGTACATTTTAAAATATATTCAAACAGAAAACAGTTGTTTTTAATGAAAATAATATTTTTAGATTTTACTGTTTTACTAAATGTTTGATAAAATAAATAGTTTTTTGGGGCAAAAAGTCTTCAGATGCCAGACCTTTGTAAATAATATATTGCATGGTACATATAACGAAAGGCAGGCCGGCATATTTCCCTCCTTTGTCACTTTCGGCTGTCAACAGCTGAGAGTGGAACTGGGACCGTGCCAATCAGATCAACGTAAATGACAGCTCACCAGTCTCTCAGCAACCAATGAGATAAGGCCTCCGCTCCAGTGCCATTCTTTATGGCACAGTAAGGGGGAGCTTATTGTTTTGAAGGTCTCTGACCTATATACGTGGCTTCCATTGGTGTCCCGCCATTCACAGAGTCTAATTGTTTCTTTAAATGAACGTCCACAATACGTCCTCCCCCGCACCCCTCATTCAGCAAGCTAAAGCCAAATTGGCTTACAGCAATCCAACGGCAAACCGCTAATAAGGCCAGAATGATTTCAGAATTACATCTTGTAGGACCGCTTAAACAATAGACTGCAAGTGGCAGGGAAGGTATGAGGAATGTGGCTAGTCCAACTACTACAGATGAAAGGATTTAAGGAGGATTTCCAAAAAGCCATTCCCCATCCCCCCTACACACAAAAAGACAAACCAAACACAAAACAAAGAGTTGGGATTCATTTCCCTTGTTTGCTCACATGAGGGCTACTGCCTGTGAAGCTAGTTTCAAATGCTTTCTTTAAGATGTCATATGTTTGTATGCATTCATACATGTGGGAGATGACAGATTAAGTTGTCTCCTGAGACAACTTTGGCTCTCGTGTGACAGCTAAAGACTGCAGTCAATTTATCAGTGGTCAAGTATGTTTACTTTTTGATACGTTTAATGTTAACAATATAATGAGAGCAAATTACAAGTGAAAACTTAGAGGGGCCAGTCTACATTCATATAGCGTTAACATGTTAAAGCCTGTCCACACCAACATGAATGTTTTCATGGCATGATTTTCACATTTTATTTGTCTGTTAAGTGCCCATATTATAGACTTTTTGAAAACGACCTTTCATGCAGTGTGTAAGTGAATGAAAACAGAGGTGTTTGATTCGCTCGATTAACCTCCTTCTGGAGAGGAAAATTGTCCGTGTTTTATAATTTCATTATAATCTGCTCATCACATAACTAATATCATAAAAGTGTTCATGTCCTATTCCCTATTCTCCTTTTGTTTTTCAGGAAATAGAAGTCAGAGCCACATTAAGGGGAGTAAATTATTAACTTCTTTTGGTAAATGAATCCTTCAAAAGCTGAAGAAACCATTTGCAAATATGGATAATAGTACAGTCCGTGTGAACTTCTGTGAACCCTCTCAGACTCATGACAGAAGATGGGGAGTATTCTAGCCATCTCATCCCATGCATGCAGGAATGGTGGAGGAAGGGTGGGGGGTGACGGAGGGACGGAGGGACGGGGGGATCTGAGGCAACTGCGATGGGTGGGATGCGTATCCAGACAGTGCAGTCACCAATTAATACACATTTGGCCCTCAGCCTCCCAAAAACCATATGAGGCAGGATCACGAACAGTCCATAAACAGCCAGGGTGTGTCTGTGTAAATGTGGGGGTGTAGAGTCCTCTTTGTAATTAAGTCCACCTAAATGAGCTGGGCGGCAGGGTCACTCATGCAGTTCTCATGACCTCAAGTGTACCGCAGGCTCTGAGATTCAGCTCGTTTATTACAGAAATGGAGATAAGGAACGGATGCAGAGAAAATCAGAGGGTGGTGTGGCACAGATGTTAAAGAGAAGGTTGCATGTCCAGCAACAGCATCTTGTTGGAAAATGGGCATCACTGCTTCACCATTGATTGGCTGATAACTGGCTGCCCCTAATCCACCGGGAAAAGATTCGCCCCTGACTTCTGTCTTTGTTTTTTCATAGGTTCTAGGGTTGGTTATCAAGGACTGGTTCCATTTTAGTACCGGTCATAAATTTCCAAGAACTGGGTATTCGTTAAGACGTTTTAATTCTGCTTATCAATTCCTGCGTTTGCTTTTTAATGTGATCTGAACAGGGAAATAACTTGCACACTGTTTGAGTGTAGTGCATGCAACTGAAGCGCAAGCACAGAGAGCAGCAGCTTTGACAGCGCTCCAGATGCAAGTGTCCATTCTCCAACCATTTCCACTGCAGAAAAGATTGTTCCGGGTCGGAACTGACTTCTACACCTACAATCCCTGGAGTCGAAGCCACAACCTTCGGGTTACAAGTCCAACTCTCTAACCATTCGGTCACAACTGCACTAATAATCTCAATTTCTCTCTAATGAAGGAGAAAAATCTCAAAGCTACCAATACACTTTAGCCATGAGAGCTGTAGACCTCCTCCACCTCCTTACAACTGAGCTAATTTAGGACTTAATTACAAAGAAGACTCTTCACCACTGTCAGTGGGAGAATAAAGTATGAGAAGCAAAGGAAATCAGCCAGACAATTACTAATATAAATGAAGACTAAAATAGTGATAGTAAATGCTCATTGATACGTCAACTACCCCAAATTTTAATTTGCATTACAATTAGATGCTACTTTATTAATAGTACAGATGGTTGTAATCAATGAATTTAGAGGACAAAAACAAACCAAACACAACTCTAGTACACAGTATTATATTGATAAGCTGCAAATTCAGACTTCTCTGTCTTGAAGAAATGAAAAACAACTGAGAAAACAAGACATGGGGAGAAAAGACTGTGACAGAAGTGACTGAGAAAGACAAAAGACGACTGTGTCTCGTTACCACAAATAGTCTGAAATGGCCCAGATGGCCTGTCTGAAAATGAGACTGCTAAAAATGATCAGCAGGTTGGAAGTTTGTGGATTTGGGGAGGAAAAGCTGTAATGATACAT
Organism: Enteromius unitaeniatus; assembly: GCA_032359435.1. NCBI lineage: Eukaryota > Metazoa > Chordata > Actinopteri > Cypriniformes > Cyprinidae > Enteromius > Enteromius unitaeniatus. The sequence continues at coordinate 4,112,255 of JAUMHI010000064.1, forward strand.
GTGTTATTAGGAGTTGCTCACTTGATTAGAATAAATAATAAAAAAAAAAAAATAAAAAAAAAACACATGTACAACGGCGTCTTTATGGCTGTAATATATAACGTTTTAGTCATGCGCCTAACAGTCGCTTTACACAGACAGCTGTTAGACGACTCCAATTACGGTGTCAGTTTAAAAGAAACGTCAGGTACATTTTTCCATCGTCATGATTCAACAGTGACCCATTTGTTTTTCAAATAGTGTAGTCATAATCCCAGATAAACAAGCACACACATGTCTTTAAAAGTCTGAATCAAAGCGAGTAGATCCCTTGAAGAGTGGCGCTGTGGTAGGATAAACAGCTCATGTGCTCCACATGTCTGGTCTCGTCCCAGAGAGCAGCCCTAATTAGCGAGGAACAGGAATAAGCTTTGCAAAAACCAGCTACTCTTGCTCAGCCAGGCGCTTCGAGTTAGATTTCAGAAAAGTGGCTAAACCACCGTCACCCAGAATGCACCTCTCCGGGTGCACACGCCCTGAACAGGGCTGCGGCCTCAAATCTCAGGCCAACCGCACGGCACTGGGCCGAATCCAGAGGCCACAAATTTCTGCTCCAGGCTATAAACAACTATAGCCTCCAGAATCCTGGTTGAACACCACTTCCTTCCCCTCTGCAACAACAGGCTAAGAAGCGAGACACTAGACAACACACAAGAATCACTCTTCCAGAGTAACTTTCTGATTTGGGGAGTGGGCACAAGGAGAGGTGTATTGTATAACCCAGCTTTTCTCCAATAGAGTGGTGTTGAGTGATGCCAAATCGAAGTGAACTCAAACAATATGTGCAGTAAGGTCACTCAGAAGCCCGTGCAGGCTGAACTTACCAAAAATGGTTCCTTATTGTAAACAGTAACAGGCAAAGCAGTTATTCAAAACCATTACTTCCTAAAGCAATGCATCCTGAGGAAACCAAGAACTGGCCAAACACAAATCTTTTAAAAGTTGTGATGATGGAGCCCATCGAATTTGTATCAATGCAATACTTTTACAAAAGAATGCAAACGTGAAAGAACACAAGTTCTTAAAATACCAATTTAAATATTAAGTTTTAGTTTTAAGTATTTTAGTCTTGAGAGTCCCCAACAACAAGACCACATGCATGCAAGATCCAAAAACTTTTCTTATAATATATATACACATTTTTACTCCCAAACGATACATTTTTCGGAACTTTTAAAGCTCCAAAAGTGGCACCTTGTTGCATAGAATCTGCATTATCATTCAGACCAATGTGAAAAAACCAACAAGTGTGCAGGTAATATGCTAATTTTGACAAGATGAACGGCTTTTGACTCGTTTGAATTATTCAGAGTCGACTCTTTTGAGAGACAATAACTTTCTATACGGTGCACTTTCAGATTTAAAACTCTACAGGATGTTTTCATTCACTTGGAGCTGTTACAAACTGCTTGAAAGGTCATTTTCAAAAATCTATAATGGACTGTAAGTGTAAAACGTAATTATCTGGATTCAACTTGGTGTGGACGTATTTCAGTATATTTGAGAAAGAGCCATGGATAGCGATTTGCAAAACATATAATAATGCTAATAGTAATGTTGCAATTTCAAGAGGGGGTGCAAAGACTTTCTCTACGTCGGGTTTAATTTATCACCTGAAATTCAAGCATCCTGATAGCTATGCTATATATGATAATATATATCTAACATATATATACACATCTATAATATGAGAGGCACAGAAAAGGAAAACCCCTAGGAAAACCTCACACCACCACCCCATCTGTAGCGGACGTTTTTTTGAAAAGGCTAATTTTATTTCTAAATAATTTCTTTCGGCATTTTGGTTTTTTGCCTTGGTTTCCTCTTTTTCATTTCAGCCAAGAATTTTCTTTTCAGTGCATCCCTAATAACCACAGTTTTAACAGTATAACCATAAGGTGTTAATAATAGGAGTATAACCTAGTGCCCATTACCGTAAAATGACCGTAAAATTGGCAAGAACAATTTTGCAAATAAAATAAGATAAAACACAAGTTTTAATTCAATTGAAAAATTAATTCAAGTGATTTTACAACATTCTAAACTTCACATTTAAGTCCTCGATTACCTGAAAACGTTTGCAAGTTGTAATTAAGGTTTGGTTTTGAGGTTTGTGCCTAAAACAGAAAGACATTACAGGCTATATGCTATTTAGATTTCTAATGGTTTACAGAACACCTTCTTAATCAGAGGCCCTTTGTAGCATGAATCAAAGAAACAAATCCATTCTTTAGAATTGAAACTGAAAGAACAGCAAAACGCACCAAAGGTGAATCTGAAATGTCAGCTGTGTTTGTGCCTGTTTAGAAATTCCAGCAACAAAACGTGTGTCAGAGTTTCCGTTAAAATCCACCTGTGAGAGACAAAGAGCTCACGCTGCGTCCGCTCCACCCTCTGCCCTCTCGCCTTCTTTTACAACATCCTTTAAACGTACCACACACACGCTGGACCACACAACATCAACTACATTTTACAGCAGTCATCCAGTGGCTCCAGTGTAGGCTACACTTGGCAGAACAACACAGAGCAGCGGTAACCAGCACAAAATGAGACCAGAATCAGCCAGGTTCTGCTCATTACAGCTCAATAAATAAACACTGAGTGAACAATGGCGGAAAGGTTTGTGTCTTAGTACACAGTAGGAAAGTCCTCATTATGTTTTACGTTGTAAACCAATTTTTGTTTGAACTATTACAACTATTTTTTGCAAATTATTGTCCACTGGCACTATAGACACAGAAAATTACACAATTTAAATTGATATTAAAATACCTAATTTAATAAATCAATTAAACAAAGAAATAAATGTGTTTTTGTTAAATAATAATAATTTTTATAAAATAAATTTATTTATTTCTCTTGAAGACAAAACCTTGGCTGGAATATTTTCTTGGTACATTTCTGCAATAGCTAGGCCTATTGTTTTGTAAAAATTTTTTAGGACCTTAGAAAATTTACTTTATATTCTGCATGAAGAAAATTGTGGGGGGTCACAAGCTGATGTTAAAATGACTGAGTGCTTTGGAGAGTTCAGCACTTTTACTGGAAGGACAGACAGACACACTGCTATATCAAAGAGTGGCCTGACAGCTGCTGTCTCCCTTAAAAAATAAATAAATAAAGGCAATCTCTGAATAACGTTTATTGTATGATGTTTCCGAGAATCGTTGCTGTTAATGGCACTGCCTTGGGCCTCTCTCCGCTGCGCAGACAAAAGCAGCGTGTTATCCAGAGTAACTGTGTACAAAAGAATTGACGCTTTAAACCCAGCCAGCATACGAAGAACTCAACCTCTAGTGGCGTTTTATTATTTATTTTCCCCCGTATGAAAGAGACAGCACACAGTCCTGCTCGTGCACCACGAAGGCCAAAAATAATCTCAGCAGGACCGGCCCTCTGTCCCGGGACTCAAGCAAATGCGACTTCGCTCGCCAGCAGCACGTGAATTGCATAATCCACTGCTGTCCTTACGTAAGAGTCACAGCATGAGGAGGCACGCAGTTTTTGGCACAAATAAACAGTATATCAAAACAATCATGGATGTCATATAATCTCACAGCGAGGGGAGATTAATCTCTGCCCCCGAGATGCGAGTTCTGTGATTTTCAGGCCTACTCGCGGTGGCGGCGACACACGGTGAGAACAAACAGCTGTGGGTGAGCTGCGTGCGGGTGTGCGAACGGCCAGCCATTCTCTCATTACTGAGTTCCTAGAAGCCCCTGGGCTCCGCTGCCTCGACCAGCCAGATGTGCAAACGGTTCCCTGCGGTTGGCTGCCGCTGCAGACAGTCGGGGAAACAGAAGAAAAACACGGCAGAACCTTCTAGAAGGATTTAATATCCCTTATGCTGTAGAAAGCACTGCTATTATGGATTTCTGAAAATGTCGTGTAACGCAGCTCTAAGTGAATGATAACATCCCGTTTTAAATCTGAAAGTGCATTGTGTATAAAGCTATTATCTCTCTGAAAAAAAAAAAAAAAAAAAAAAGAGTTGACTCTGAAACACTGGAATTATGCCATTTCTTGTTGACGTCAGCATGAAACAGCCTATTGCCCGCCCACTTTTTGGTCTTTTTACGTTGGTCTGAATGAAAATACAAATTCTTTCTTTGCCACTAGATGATGCTTTTGGAGCGTTACAAGCTCACAAACACTGCTTTAAATGAAACCGGCCAATTATCAGGGAGTTTGGAAAAACAAATCATTTAACAAATTCTTTGGGAGTCGTTGACAAATAAGTAATTAAATAATAATAATAATAATAATAATAATAATAATAATAAATAATTGCATACAATACATAAATTAAAGTATTTTTTTGACCATGCATGCATGTCAACCTGTTGTTTTGGACTCCTTTCATAACCTTTCATAACCTTTCATAACTCATAATAGCTTATGAAACATCAGGAAAACTAACTAATTTATGGGCACATGGGTTATATATAGACATGACAACTTTGATTTAAAATTTATAGTGGGATATCGGTCACTCTCCTCAAAAAAATAACAATAACACACTTAGAAGAGGGACAGGGAAGGAAGAGTTTGGACTCCAGTGTCATGGAGGATTTACACACTGGCCCCAAAAATGAAACTCTGAACAGCTACAGAGATATTTTCTTTTGTTACAGATGTGTGACCATGGAGCACAACAGCAGCATGAGCTACTTCCTACCGTAAATATATAAGAACTTCATTTTTTGAATCATAATATGCATTGCTATGAACTTTATTTCAAAATAATATTTTTTTAAATCAATTCTTATGATGGGTTTTGTGGTCTGGGGCAGTGGTTCCCATTTCCAGTACTGGGGACCCCCTGCTCTTTTTGCATGTCTCCCTTAATTAAACCCACCTGAATGAGATCATCAGATCATTAGTTCAGTTCATGAGCTGATCGTTTTATTCAGATGTGAAATAAGGGAGACAAAATGCAAAATGTGCTGAGCAGGGGGTCCCCACGACTGGAATTGGGAACCACAGGTCTAGGGTATGTGAAACTTGAAATCAATTTTCAATTACAATTATTAAACAGACAAGATAAAACAAAAAAAGTAAATATTATATAACAACATGCTCATTTTTAGAGTTACTGTTCCAGTTCATGGACAATTAGATAAATGTTAGGTAAATGTTGCATTGCGTGACATTGTAAACTATTTATTGACACTGAGCACATGTATGATGAAAATTCAACAAGTTTGTCAAGTTGCACGATTTCTTTCTGCATAACTTCTGATGTTCAGTTGTGTTTATTTCATGCTCAAGTAGGGATAAATCACATGCAATATTTAAATCCACATCTTGTCAGTAAAGCCAGCCCTGTAATCAGCGTTAATCTCCATCACGTGAGTGTTTTCATGTTTAAAATGAGCTTGCTCCAAAAAACGATGTGCACCTAAATATTGCATGCAATTTATCTTGCAGCCAATGCTAAAGCTAGTAGAGAAGTAGATGTGCTGCTTAAACGGTGATCTGTCACTACACATTAAAGAGAGACAAAACCACATTTATTGTTTGAAATTGAGATAAAATTGAATGAGAGGAACCACAGATATCATCAAGTGAGGTTCACAGATTTAGCAGAAAACAACAGACTTAATTATCAGTCTTGAAATTCATATCGGTTTATCATAATGCAGATCAATTAAAATCAAGGAACCAATATGGCTGTATCTTATCCACACTGTGTGCAAGAAACAGCCGCTGACACAATCAGAGAGGCACTAATTAAATTTCACTGTTTCGATGAAATGATTTCACACCTCCTAAACGATTTGGCCCAAAAATGGAAAATTACATAATCTCCAAGCTGCTCTTTTCCATACACTGCCAGCATAGAGTGACCAAATGCTTTAAAAACCATTATCATAAACATATTCCATGACTCACATTCCAAAGAAAGCCACTCTCAAACACTGCTCCGCCATTCTTTGACACCTCTGTATTATTCACCGTCTAAATCCTCCCTCATGGACTGTTTTCAGCTTCCCCCACCCCTCGTTTCTCTGTGGAAGAAACTTAAGAGTGCTACTCTTCTAAAATTAGCCAGTAAAAGTGCACAAAACTTGCAATGCCAGAGAATGCCTTGAAAAGCAATTTCCTGCAGTTTTAGCAGGCAGACTTTGAAGATCATTCCAGTATAGATTAAAAGGCACATTTACAAGTGCATGCAAAGAAAGACGCTTTTACTCTCTTTAACAAGCTCAGACGAATTCACTGCCATGCTGTCAAAATGCCATTCATTTTTGGGCATGAAAAAAAAAAAAAAAACACAATAGCTCATTGTTTGAGTTTTTAGGAGACAGAGAGCGACTTTATGCTATCAATTATCAAACTATATATAAAATAGAGTAGCAAAATTTAGAAGCTGTATGTAGAAATGGGTTTCTCCATTCACAGTCAAGTGATTTTGGGTTTGTGTTAGTTATAACAGACACAAAAACCATGTTTAAAATGAGCTTGCTCCTTATTTCCTACACCATTATACCTCAATCTTAACTTTCTTTTTGTCTGAGAGGCTAGATTTAGTTTAGACTGCGTGTCTCCAAAAACAGCAAGAAAAAGCCACAGATAGGAAAGGCTCTTGTTTGTTGATGTTTTGTGTGTCCTGTATTTAGTCTTTGCCCTGATGTATCTGCTGTATGTCACTGTAAACCTGAATAACCTCACTCAAACAGACTGTTACAGCTATCATAAGGCTATCAGACTTCTATAATGCAGATAGAATTCAGGCCCTGTTCACACGGACACGTTTTCATTTTAAAACGCATAACGTTTGCTACGGTTTAATCCACCGTTTACACTGCTCCAGTGTTTTTTGAGATCAAAAATGGATACTTTTGAAAACAACGGCATTGCTGCCCACATTTGCACGCATATTCTTGACGACCGTGTTAACGATAACAAGCTTGTTGTTGTACCCACAGACACGTATCGGTAGATTCCCCATTTGACATGTGTTTTCGGCTGTGTAGTGTAGAAGGAGATCATTTCTGAAATGCAGTGTAAACAAGGATCATTTTCATTCCAAATCACAATATAAAATAGATCATATCCTTAAAACACAATAAAACGTCCTTTATACTGGTTCGCTAGTGAGTTTGAAGACATTACACTTTCTAATTCTGCAATTTGCATAATAACAGTGCCATCGGTTTCCTTCATTTTCATATAAATTTGAACAAACACTGATAAAGTAGCATGATTTAAATAAACCGTTAACAAACTGACTAGGAGCTTCAACTTATGATTTTTTTAATACAATGAGTGATGTAAAGACACAGAGTGACCTTTGAGCATTAATATGATAAGCAATTTTAAATCAAAGAAGAAATTTATGAGACAAGAAAAAGCAATATACACAAGTTTTAGTCACAAGACATAAATCACCCAAGCAAAGTTACATCGAATCTGGCAACGCCTGTCATGACTTGCAAACCCTGTAACTTTCACATAACCTGCACAAGTGTACCAGAAAAAAGAAAGAAGCTGTTTACATAAAGAAATATCCACCCACAGGAATAATGTGTGACCCACAACCAGAAGTTCATCCACCCAACACAGATTTAGACTTAAACTTCAACAAAACATTGTTTGTTTTTACAAACTCGGGGACTGAAGTTAAAATTGTCTGTGGTGTCTAAAATTCTGTGGTCGTCAGAAGCATGCCATTGAGCTTAACCGTTAACTTTCTAAGATGTTAGCATGACTGGTCAATTAAGGCTGTGATTGACCACAAAAATAACTCACAAGTAAACAATAACAGTGAACTCCATTCATAGTCTTTTATGTAAAATAAGATAATGTTTCATTGATCATAAAGTTGTAGCACACTATGAAGACTTCCGACAGGACATGTGTTCTCAATCAGCTTCCTTTCTAATTTGGGCTTGAATAAACAAAGAACATGTGTCTTGTGTTTTTATCCTCTAAACTCTCACTGTAATGAAGAAAAAAAACAAAAAACAGATTCAAGTGATTCTGTAGGCGACAGATGCTTCGTGACAAAGATGAACTGCTTCAAAACAGGACAGCAGAGTTTTACTGTCACAAAACACAGACATGATGGAGTCAATTACATATTATATCTAGAAATAAACTTCTGGGTCATGTTGCCACACTCATGAATCTCATTTAAATTCCATATGATTATATATACATATAAAATGAAAACAATCCTCCAATCAGAGGAGAGAAAAGAGGGTCTCCTTTTAAAAGAAATGGTTGATGTACTTGAAGCGACTTTGAAAAAATTGTTAATTGCATGAAAGTGTGAAATATTTCATATTTATTTTATTATGTTTTTTTAATACTTAATATTTTTAAATAATCTTGTGTTTGCTAAGGCTGATTTATTTATTAAAAATAACTGTAATAAAAAAACTGTAATATTGTGAAATATTATTACACTTTACAATAACTTTTCTATTTTGAATACACTTAAAATGTTTTGTTTTTTTTATTTCTGTGATCAAAGCATCATTACTCCAGTTGTCATTGTCACATGATTCTTGAGAAATTTGATTTTCTGCTCAACAAACATTTTTTATAATTATCAATATATATATATATATATATATATATATATACACACACACACACACACATTATTTTATAATAATTATCTATAATAGGCAAAATAAAAAATTAATTATAAATAATAAAAGTATTTTAAAAACTAAGCCAAGCTACTGTCAAGCTACTGGAACATGTAGTTAGATTAGCAACTATGCTACTTTTAATTAGTTTCTCCTCCCCAGCATTGAGTATGTGCAAGGATCCGTCACATTCATTTCCTCTGACCCCACATTAGTCATTACCCAGAGATCTGTGTGCCTCTGGCCAAGCAAAGGTTAGAACAGGTGCAAATCAGGTGGGTCTTTCCCACAGTGCTCTGGAGTGGAAGTCCCCAGTGTCTGTCTCAGCAGGGGTGAGATCTTAACTGAGCATTACAGAGGCCTGAGTCCGTGTCTGCTACATAAGATCAAATCCATGTCTGACTGACCTCAAGAAAAGGAAATTAACCCAGACTGCCTGGGCCGCTTTTCTCTCATCTTTATAGTGCATTTAAATAAAGGAAGTCTCCACTGGTGACCTCTCTGAGTGAAAGAGAGTGGAAAAAGAAAAGAAGAAAAAAGAAATATAAAGTTTGTGAGATCTCAGAGCTCCAGGGGGCAGTTTAAAGAAAGGTATTCAACAAGCAGCCCATCTGCCTTTATTCTGTAGCCTAGTAAAGTTAAAGAGAGAGAAAAGAATTGGGAATGGTTCCATTTTTTAAAGATTTAATGCAACATGCCTTGCACAACCATTGAAGTCTTATTCCAGAAACAAATGACTCAAGTACTTGATTAAATGATTAAATGATTAAAGGACTTAAAGCAAAACTCATGTAGTGCAAATGATTCCTGAATCAATTACTTTTATCAACTGGTGCTGTTTTAGTGAAACCGAACAGTTGGTTATATATCACGTTTAACTAACTGTATTATGTTCTAATAAACCACAACGGTCAGTGCAATACTGCACGATGAATGTGGAGGGAACACAACCGACGAGAGCGTCAAAGTGGCCGGAATTCATTCATTTTAAATGCAAGCTTGCGGTGCGTCATGGACAGCAAGAGCATCGAGGAGAGTTGAAATCAGGTTAACTTTATGGTAATGAGCTTTGACGCGATTCGGTGGCAACCAGTCAGAATGCAGAAGTCCACCGCTTGGCAGAGCAGCAAGAGCGAATCTTGACGCTCCCACTGATGGCGATGTTACACTAAACCAGAATATTTATCAGCTTATACCACGGCTACTTATCAAAGGAATGAGTTTACTGTCAAAAATGTTGTGCATGGCTTTTACGATTAAACATACGTAATACTTTTTCAATACCATGAATAACTTGGATGAATAACATTACTTCATACTTTAGTTTGAATACTGAATAAATAGTTGTAATCATGTCCCTAAGTCTCAATACAACAGGTGTGGTCATTTTAGTTTAATTGCAATGAATAGGGTTTATAAATGCACAGCCACGAACTTACTGTATAATAATATTTTACCTAATATTTTAATATTAATATAAAAAAATGTATTATCAATAAATAAAATGTAGATTTTTTTTGTCCAAAAAAGAAACCAATTAGTTGTTCATTTTAAGAGACCCGTCTTATTTTCTCTTGCATATTTAACATTGCTCTTTAACTAAGCAAAAACGTTTTATACGATTACTCGATTAATCGATGAGATTTTCAGTAGAATACTCGATTACTAAAAAATGTGATAGCTACAGCTCTAAATCAGAGATATATAGCAAAAAACGTCCTAGCTCTTCTGAATTTTATAACTATTGTTAACTATTAACCCACGGAGCTATTTTTAAATATAACTCGATTGTATTTGTGTGAGAGAAAAAAAACACCTAGGATGGCTTGAGGGTGAGTAAATCATGGTGTTTGGTGAAGTATTCCTTTAAAGCCACTGTAGTTATTGGTTTGTGTTTTTGACAATGCAAAAATTTTTTATTGGTTTGCATTTGACAATGCAATTTCTGTTAGTAGTATTTTGTAAAAAATAAAGAAAACTTTATTTTTTTGTTTAGTATTATTATTTTATTTATAGTTACAGACCAAATACCAGATGTCACCTCTTAAAAAAACAACAAAAAAAAAAACTAAACAAAACAAAAAAAACTTGATAAAACAATACTTATCATCTGGCAATGACATGGTCTTTTCTTTCTCCCAAGTATTCCTTCCACAAGCGTACTAAAAGAACCATTAAATAACAGGTAACAGAATCAATAAGGGTACGTTCACCCAAAATTGAAAATTCTGGCATCATTTTCTTAACTCTCATGTTGTTCCAAACTCATAACATTTGTGCCAAAACACAAAAATGAAAATATTTTTAGTGAAACCTGAGAGATTTCGTTCTATCCACTGAAATCCATTCCAGAACAACTCTGATGCTCCCACGGTTATATACATAGATATCACAAAAGTGAGCCATATGAATCCAGTGTCAAATCCAAGACAAATCATTACAAATATTTATCTTGTGTTTCCAAAATGATCATTTAAAACAACATTAGGGTGAGTAAACAAATGGCAGAATTAGCATTTTCCACATTTCAACAGCCATCAGCATTGTAAATTGTAAGCTTCTTAAATTAACGTTTTATTATATGGATAACATTACATTTTGTATTATATTACCTTTGCATCAAATTAAGGCCAGAAGTATGTTATATTAGTGAGCTCCAGCATTGCTGTGGATACATTAAGAATAAACCAGACTGTCCTTGATTTATTTGGAAAGTGCTTACATCCATAATGTATGCACCAAGTCCTATCCGTCTGTGGTTTAAATGTGGCTTTCTTGGCTCCTGAAGTTGAGTATCCCTGCTTTGGAATAATCTCTCACTCACACTGACTCAGCGTCTATCTGTGTGACCGTGTCTATGTCAGGAACCCACGAGTGACGGGAATGCTGGGACTCTCCGGTACCGCCCAGCGAGCATTGCTTGTTACGGGCTTACTCACGCTCAGGTTAGGAGATGGCCAAACCGTGAGAAAGCAGCTCATTGTTCGACATTCACAATGGTCACTATGAGCACTGAATGGCACTCACAGCTACCAGTAAAGAAACTAATTAGCATAATAGTACAAATCCTGCTGACCACTTAAAGGCTTGCGCTGTCGCATGAAAACACGGCTTACGTAATCCACGACTGGAAGCCAAGCCGTCAAGAGGAGTAAAACTTTACATGCCTGAATGGTTTGACCACATTCCAGGCTTTTTACCGATGCAAGAACGGCTAAATGTAAACCCTTCTACATAAACTACTAATCACTGTTTATGTAGGTGTCAAAATCTGTATTCTGCTTTGTAACTCTGATCACTAAAAAGCACAATAACAACTGTGAGCAACCTTAATACCTGCAAAAAAAATGGCTTGAAGGCTGTTCTTTGGAATTTAACTATGCATTGAGTCTTCCTTGCAGGCATTACTGGACTATGGTTGTGCAACTGCAGAGATGGGAAGTATGCAAATATCGAAGAGCAGGTTTCATACTTTTAAAGCATGGAAAGAGAAGAGTCCTGTCTGTGGATGTGGAAAGATGAGCATGGCCCAGCCTGCTGAGGTGCCTCTCTCTGTGTTTTGTCTCTTTTCACGTGGCTCTTTTGTCTGTGTGACATGCCATCCATAGCAGCAGACTGTGACCTGCTTTCTATAGGCTGCAGTCCCTCTGAGAACAGACTGATCTGAACACTCAAGTGAACAGTGAAGCCCAGTTTCAAAAAAAAAATTAATAAATAAAATTTATTATGAAGGAGAGTCAACTGTATGGAACAGTAGATATTTCAGTTATTTCAAAACAATGGGAACAATTTTGTAACGTAAAATGACATAGATTTGGCACGAGCCAAGGAAAATGTCTGCCCTTCTGAAATTTGAGGTGTTGGTGGCACTAGCGGGTTTAAGTTAGAGACTCCACATTTGCAATATTTAATGTTGAGAATGTCCTCTATCCGTGTGCCAAATTTCATTACTGATTAGCAGAAGTTAATGAAGAAGAAATTTAAAGTATACAAGAGATGCCTATGGGTACGAACATTTAGTGCTTGGCCCGATTAATGTAAATGCCTTCAATATACCTTTGTATCCCTGCTGAATAAAAGTATACATTTCTAAATGAATAAAATGGTTTAAATAAATAAAAAGGTGTCCAGGTGCCAGTTGCATTAGCCTCCATGTTAAGACAGCGTCTTAAGAGCTAGTCTGACCAAGTAGCAGTTATTCAAGGTTTTATTTTTTGGTTTCAACTAATCTACACTTTTATGTAACTGAATAAAAAAAATAAATAAAAAAAAAACTATGACCAGTCTTATAGAAAGATTTAGCTGACTAACTTTTAAGACTAGTCTTATCCTTTTATGCAGATGGCAAAGATCTATACAACATAGCAATTGTTAGCAAACTGATACTGTTTTTTTTTTTTCTCAAACACAACCAATTCAATTTTGATGTGTTGTGCTCACTTATTAACCAGTCGATCAACACCCAATTGACCATTTGTAAAGACTGCCCACTTTAGTCACTGTTGCTACATCCGACAAGCCACACAACATAGAGAAATACATCGCATAGCAAAGATGACGCTGACAATGCACCGTCAGACAAGACAGGGCAGGTTACGTCTGAAATGAAACAATGTCTTAGCTTTCAAATGACGTCCATTATTTTGAAATGTGAATAATAAATATGGTTTTGTGGCTCTTTAATGTGTTGTGATAGATTGCTGTAGCGCCTCAGTTCAAGAAGCACGTAAACCAATCATCTCTTCCTCTTCACTAGTTACAGCCGCATTATGTTTGGTCAAGTCGCCTGTCAATCAAATTCCAAAAGGTCAATAAAAAAAGGTCCTGCCCTAATGTTGAATAATGTAGACTTTACATACAGTATAGAAAACATGAACTATCTAAAAGATTTTGCAATGGAACAATATCAGCCTATCACTAATACCCACCATTTTAGAGAGCAGTTTGTGCAGCTGAACACACATTCTCAGATACTGAAAGGAAAAAGTATCTAACACACATTGGGCAACAGGATGCTGATTTGTCTTTAAGGGTGCACTGGGATTTACAGGAAGAGTTTGAGTCTCTCCACAGGAAAGAACTGTCACTCTCTTCCCTGCCATCAAAACCAGCAGCCTTTCCTGTAGAAAGTTATCTTCAGACCGCAACGGCTCGATCACACACACATCAGTGAGTACTGGCCCACGCCAGGGAAACACTGACAACATAATAGCTGCACACGGGGGCCACGTTTGGGACTGTGTGTTTGTATCTGTGTGCTTCAGAACACAGCATACAATCACGGGTCACATGATCCTGTTTACCCTGTATTTTTGCCTGACCACAGAAATTGTGGGCTGAATCTCCCTGCATCGCTCTGCAAGTATGTGCTAAATTCATACTCTGCATTCTGCTGGATTTTAACCCCTAACTGACCGATCCGCAATCGGGGTCAGGGGAATTTGAAACATTGCATTTCTACACAAAAGCCTCCCTGAGACCGATTACTCGACTAGATCTTCCGGCAATCCAAGACTAGTCACCAGACAATGTGAAGCAGGAACATTCACCTCGAAAAAACAAACAAAGCAAGGAAAAACTGGGACACAGAGAATAAAGGGATGTGGGTGGGAAGCTTGTACCTTGTCTCTGGATAAAGATTCGCAGCAGGGGGTGTGCGGTTGACACGGCTTTGCTGAAGTTCTCGTCGTTATTGATGGGGAGGAGGTCTCCGTGAACGTCAGCGTATCCGATCATCACCTCCATGTTCGCAATCCGGTGGATGGTCATGATGAGTTTGTAGAATTCCTCAAATTTGCCAGGTTTTACTCCATCCACTGAAAACCTCCGGAACTCCGCTCCATACTGAAGAAGAAAAGCAGAAGTCAGCATGCTGCTACAAAACAGTGTTACACTGATATTAATAAAGCTTTGAAACTTCTGAATGATTAGTGATTGACCATCAGAGCTGAAACATTCCGATATATTCCTCACTATTTTCCACTTTTAACCAAAGCATTACTAAAAAAAAAAAAAAACTATAGAAAATTTCATGACTTTTGCTGTCTTGGAAAACGTCTCTCATGGCCATGGGAACCACAGCTATAAATCTCAAGGTTAAACCACACCAGTTTCAACTTGCAACACAAAGTAGACATAATCACATCTCACCACCTAACCAAAAGTGCAGACTTATTTCTCTTATTGTTATTTACTAGTCTCCGATTAATCTACTTAACCTTCAGACGTGTCAGGAATCACAAAACACTGACATTGAGAGATACAGAGTGTTTTCAGCAGGACTCTAGCAGTCTATTCAGCTGTCTTGGCAGCTCTGCTGTTTGTAATGAGGAAATGGAGGCAAACAGGGACCTGAGACACAATAGAGAGACGCACAATGCAGGGTGATGAGTAAGCAGAGCAAACCTCCACAACAACACACACGAACAGATGTCACCGCGCCACTGCAGCCGAGCCACATAGATGGACACACCCAACAAAACTAGGAACCTCTGAAATCAGTTCTATTTTTTTCAAATTTCTTTTTTTTTTTTTTCAAATTCTGTTATTTTTCTTCCTTTTAATTTTTCTGGATTCTATTTTTTTGCTGTTTAATTTTGGTTCTATTTTTAAATTAATTGAATTCATGTAACTTTCTAACAGCAATTTATTAAAAGTTTAACTTTTTAAAAAAAATATAATTATATATATATATAAAATAACAAATTCCATGTTTTTCACTACATTTTAATTATAAAAAGAGATTTTCTTAAAATAATTAATTAATTAATTAAATTAAATTAAAAAATAATCCCCTCAGAAAGGACGAATTTGTCAAATGAAGTTGTCATTTTTGTTTTCTTTGCATACAAAAGGTATTCTTGTAGCTTCATAACATTATGGTTGAACCACTGATGGCAGATAAACTGTTCAGACGATGTCTTTTATACTTTTTTGGACATTGACAGTATTATTTACTTGGCAGTCAATAGAACAGTCACAAGCCTCCCGGATTTCATCCAAAATATCTTAAACTGAACACAATTTAAGATTTTTTAAGTTAAAACCACACTTTAAGATTAAGTAATATTTTTGTCACAGATTCTTCAAGTTAAACCAAACTTTTATTTTGATGAGTGGCTGTAAAAACCTGTAAAGTAAAAAAAAGTAAAAAGTAAAATACTCATGAAGCAGTTTTAGTAAAACAACACAAGCGTCGTGCACACTTCAGTAAATTAAATTTTTATGACTGGATTCTGCAATTCTGTCTGCATTTTCCACATTGTAGAAATCATAGGGCATATTAAGTATTTCTTCAGTCCAACCAAAATAAATCTACACTCTGCCCTCAAATTCAGAACGAGGCAATTGTCCATTGGAGGCATATCACCATCCCTAACAGGGTCAGGCTGAGGTTACGTCTAAGATCATGTGACCACCATGCAGATGTGAGTCTTGACTCAATGTGTGGGTCGTCTCATCCAGTCTGAAAAACACAGGCCTCGCTTTGTCTTTCACAACAGTGGCTGAGACTGCAGCATCCCAGCATTCACTCGTGGACTGTGCTGCTCTGTGTAATTATGCCTCTAGGATGAGAGTCCAACATTAGCCAATGGCAGCCTGTCATTAGCACATGAAATATAAATGTGAAGCAGCAGAAATACACTCGTTGGGTCTCTTGGTGGCAGGTGTGTGATCAAGTTGACTATATGTGAAAATGTGTCCCAAAAATGTTTTTTAACATAATGTAATCTATTCTTATTTTAAAAAGACATTATTAAAAAAAAAATGGCATCTAAAAAGATATGCTTGTATTGATCTGTCAGCTGATAATGTTGTTTTTTCTTTTCTTCAGCCAAAACAGCTGTAATTCAGCTTTACTAAATATGCTGCTTAAATTGTTCAAGTCAGACTGAAATCATCAGGTTATTTAAACTTAAGTAAACCCTTTTCTTACCCACTCAAAGCCAGAAATATTCGGCTAACATTATATTTTGCTACAGTTCGGCAACTTGAAAATGCGTCCAAAGACAATGATAATGTCATGTATACTTGGTAAAGTTTGAAGGATTTAAATTTGGTATTATTCTGTTTGAGTTTAAAAAGATATGTACCAATTTACTCATCGTCAAGTTGTTCCAAACCTGTATGAGTTTCATTCTTCTGCTGAACATAAAATGTTGCTTAAAATATCTTCTTTTGCATCCAACAGGCAAAATAAAAATAATACAAGTTTGGAACAAACTGAGTGCGAGTAAATGATGACACACCTATCCCTTTAATAGTCTAATGAGATAATTTACCTCAGATAACAAAAACTTAAAAAGGAAACAATGACGAGCATTTGATATTTGTACTTGATAATCTTAAAATGGTTTAATATTTGGTTATTGGATCATACAGTCATCTATTAGTTGCCTAATTTGTGAGGATTTGTGATTGGCTTTTGAGACATCTTGGGGTCTTATTAGGTCTGGTGTCTATAGACAAACCTGCCGTGATCTTATCATGTCTGGTTAGGACACAGTATAAATCTGTATCCATGCTTAACAACTCAGTTGTCATCCATGTGCAAACTCAAACCCAAAAACAATAACATGACCTCAAATAAAACGGAATACAAGCCTAAACAGAGCCCAACCTGCCCAATTTCTACCATCAAATCCTGAGTAATACGAGAACAGCAAGAAAAAAAAAAACAGTTTTATCAGTCCTCAAACCCTGACAGGTTCAGGCAAGCCAAAACACAACGCTACAGCCAGATACACAGCTCTTTGTGTTAAATACTTCAGTGACATTAAACAGAACCCAAAACCTAATCTTATCAAATGTCAGTATAGCGTTCCAAAAGGTACATTTCCAACTGAGATCCAGCTAGGTCAGTGGAAAACAGCAGTGAAAGAGCAGTCAGGGGAAGTGTTTCTGGAATATGTACAAAGCCTTAGACACATCAGTGAGTTTTCTTTAGATATAAAGCATTGGGAGACGAAACCAAATCCTCACAGAAAAAAACAGAACCCCCCTCACACGCTCTTATCACCAGAAGAGTTCCTCTCCAAACAAGCCTTCCTTGATTGTGATGCAAGGAAATGGGCGATGACATCATAAAGAATCCCAGAGTTCCATGACATCACAACGGTGATTCAGCCCATGACTGGTGACTAATGCATCCTTTGCAATGTTGACACAGATGTGGTGGATACACAATGTGCCAAACATAATAGCAGGAAGATCTCAGATACCCGCTTCATCAGCATTCTTGCCTCGCAGGTTGTGGTTTCACACATCCATCTTTCCATTGGTGCTTTGGGGGGGCGAGTATTGGTTCTTTCAGGTTTCAGTGGGAAAGCGGGTGATCCGCACCCCTTCGACATTCACATGGAGGTATCTGGCTCTTCCAAGAGAGGAGAAACGTAATGAGGTGCCCTTGTCTTTACAGACCCCAAACAGTGGCTCCTTTCATTGACAACAGTAGCAGAGCTTTTGAGGCCCTGTTATGAATTAGAGCACGGCTGAATAATAAAAGGCGAATAATCAGACAATGGCAATGGAGTCTGGATCTGGGCACGTCGCCCACACATTCCAGCAATTAGGATCATCACATCCATAACCACATTATAAAAGTTTGTCTAGCCAAAGCCTAGTCTAAAAGACAGCTCTTTCTTTTCTTTTCTTTTTCAGCCACTCTTGAATATAGAGTGAATAAAGTGACAGATGACTCAAATAGAAAAGCAGAGGCATGAAATGAATCATCCAGGTCCAATGGGTCTTAGCGACAGTGCTTTGACAGATACTGTCTCCATCAGCGTGGCTGCAACAGATGTATAGTCCACAGCACCATTAGTGACAGATATAGAGTTATTTCTATTTGTGAAGGCTTGGTTAAAGCTTTGTCAGGCATTTCCCCAGGCAAACTCAACAATTACTGTATAGGAAAGGTCTGTAGGACTCCGCTTTGGGTGATGATAAATCTGTCATCATGATATAAATGAAACTCATGCTATTCTTCATGAAAACCATTACAATAGAATGTCAGACACAAACAAACATGGATGGATGGATACTATCTATCTATCTATCTGATAGGTAACCAGATAGACATATAGATAATATCTGTCTGTCTATCTATCTATATCAGATGGATATATAGATCTATCTATCCATCTCTGGTAGATATAGGTAGACAGATAGAAAGTCAGAAAGATTAATAAAGTATCTATTTTAACTGCTGGTGTATGTATGTACTTTTGGTGAGTAATAAAAAAAAAACTAAAGTTTCACTTTGTCCAACTGGCAGAAATAATAGAGCCCATCCCAATGAATCAACTCTCATGTTTGCTCTTGTCAAATGTGTAAATATGTCGGAGTGTTGTTTGGATACTATTTTCAGACAGAGAAACGAAACGAGGACAGTATTTAACCTGACCTGATGTGAAGATTACAAACACACAAAGCTTCAGAGAGCAGAGGTGTCCCATCTGAGAGCCACATGCTGCAGCACACTACAGAAACACTGCACTGGGAGAGAGGACCTGTGTTTGAAAATGAGTTCAACAAAAAAAGTTCTACTAAAAGTTCAACAGAAAACGCTGATTAAACTTAACGCAAGTCTCAATCAAAGTAAAATAAACTATAGACAGTAAAATAAAAATAATACTCGAAACGGAGTGATCTGACTAGATCTTATATGGAATAATATGATTTGTTATGGGCTAACCAAAGTTAGCCATTCCTACTTTTCTCATTTTCTCATCTAAAAATATTCAGCATCGTGTAACTATGCAGCGAAACTATTCTCGTAAAATATTTCCAAGCATGCGTTTCGCACAACTCACCTTGCTTTTCACTTCCACTGCGTTCATGTTCAAGCTACGCAAAGATTGCGATTTATTATTAAAGCTCCGGTTCATTTCGCTCGATTGAAACTTTTCAGCCCGTCCAGAATGATGGGCTCGATTTATAAGCCTGTCCCGTTAGTGAACGTCCGATCTTCACTCTCAAAATGCGGAAAAGTTAGTCCTGGGTGGCTGTGTGACAGTTTTTTTTCCTGAACTTGCGGTCGCGCTGTGTCTCGGTCACTTCACAAAACTTCTGCAGAAAATTATACGAAAGACAAATCAGCGCCTCTCACTAGGGGGAGTGGGCTAAGTTTTCACAAATGACATCATCGCTCCCTCTCCGACGAGTCCATTGGTCCTACTATGGCGAAGGCTCGGCTTATGAATATTAAATAAGGAACGTGACGCTATTACGGTAGAGCTAGTTGATTGGCTGAAAAGCGAACGTTAGGAAGTAGGAGGAGCGAAGTGTGTATTTTTTTTTTCTTTTTTGGAAAACGTTAAATTAAAAAAAAAAAAAAAAATTATCTGCGCTTAAATATCTGCAGAAATGTAACACTTAGTCAGTAGTTTTCTTCCCTTCAGAAAGTGGGCCGACCTTTCAATTACCTCTCTGAGGGCTTGGCTTATGAATATGAATTAAACACGTCACTGGACGCTACAGGAAGGTTACCAAGCAACTTTAACACTACTTTATAAATATTCATAAGCTATTCCTCAGCCATAATAGGATTTCTAAACATCTCCTCACTAGCTATCAGATGTGAACGTGTAAGACAGTGTTACATACAAATAAGTGCACTCGTTTTTTCAGAAGCTGATGTTAATATTAAACCCACACTAATGTTTGGATGCACGTTACGGCATTGCAGGGAAGCGGCTCGCAGGCGCCGAACCCGACAGCTGTTCTTCCCAGGAATGTTTTTAGTAATTTCTCAGGCCAACATACCACCGGCCTATAAAAAAAGACAGGTTTATGTTTGCCCATGATCTCACGACTACCTAAAGTATCCTGCAACTGAGGATGCTATAAAAGTAACGTTACCACTGAATACTGTTATACTTATACTGAATACTACTTCGAAGATGAGCTTTTAACCTTCATCACTGTAAAGATAAAGTTATTAGTAGATTTTCTGATTTGCGTGTTTAATCAAACGAAAGAGAAATGTCTTCATCAGATGTTTCCTGACTGCTCTCTCGTTGGCCGCTAGATGTCACTGCTGCACGATGAAAGAAACCGCCTGGCGTCAAACCACCGAGCAGTTGACGTTTACTGAATTAAAGAAGTACAGTCAGTACAGACTCTCTAATTACACACATTATCGTTTTTCTATTTCTCCATCCCTACTGTGTTTTTGCGAGTCATTTTCTCTTGAAGAGAAAATCTGCTAAATCGCTGATAATGCAGTGGGAATGTTATCCCAGACTTGACATGATTTGGGTGTAGCTGCTGCCCTAGCTCTCAAACAAGTTCAAATTCCTTGTTTAAAATAGGCATGTTTTACATCTGTGAAAAGCTGTGCATCTATAAAATAAATAAATAAGTAGCCTAGTAACTTTTTAAACTTTGAAGACTCTGGACAAATAATAAAAGGTACTTATATGTGCCATTTACATACTTACTATGATGCACTGGCCTCAGCGATGCTTTTGTGCCTTTCTTTAAGAACGGTCATCTACTATTGTGTTTTTTTTAGTTTGTCAGTCAATATCTTTAGATTTTTTGATGTGCTTTTTAAACTACTGAAGCACTATTTTATAGCGTAATTTAAAGAAACATTTATTTATTATTATACTGTCATCATCATCATCGTTATTATTAGTATTTTGTATATGTGTTTTAAATTTGTAGCTCATAAGTTGATTTATTTATTTTCAAAGTCAAAGAAATGCTTTTGTGAATTGTGTTGGGTCAACACATTATATTTGTTGTAGTTTAGAAAATAGAACATTTCCCAATAATGACGTCCGCAGGGATGTGGTATTTTATGTTACATTATTTTATTTGTTTGTTTATTATTGTTCAAAACCAATGTACAGACAGTAACAGATAAACAACTATAAATATATATTAGAGCTGATGCTCATGTTACCGGCTGCAAACCTAGGGGAATCTGTGTCGGCACAAGCCAAATCACGCACAAATCCATCTCTGTGAGTGATAAGGAGACAGACACGTTATAGCCTTGTTTGAGTGCAGTTTTGTCTAGGTTCAAACCCAATTCTCACTAAAATAATATTCAACTATCACTTTAAACAATACTTATTTGTCTACATTCAAGATATTGCAATTTGATTTCTCATATGAACACAGGCATAACTACAGGAACAAACAACCCAATACAGTTGAAAATACATCTGATAAGTGATAAGTTGAGATAATACTGCAGTAATACTGCATTTACTGAAATAATAAATTTCTTCAATATATAATACCCACAAATAAAACAATTATTTCAATCCCTACAATTGAAACAGCATTACTTTCCTGTATCCATATTGACAAATACATATGATTCACACTTTACTCAATTTACCTTTAACTCAGTTAACAATCTAAATCTGATTAATAAACACACATTGAAACCTGATTAACACAAAACAATCTCCATTGCATCTAAATGCACGTTGAATTTCCCACGTCCATATTATGCCTTCACATGCATTTAATAAAATAAGAGCTGCAAAAATACACAACTGATTTGCTAAACATTCAAAACCGATGAAAATAATAATGATCAGAAGGATTCGTAAACATAAATGTGTTAACTGAACCATCTAATGTCTTACAGATTTCACATGCGTTACATCTCCTCGTTAATTTCCTCGTCGTTTAAACATTTTTTTTTACAAATAAGGTATGCTCTATTAGGGCCCTTATTCAGCCTGTTGCTAATGACACTTCTTTGTCTCACTTGTCTTTGTCCACTGCTCTGCAGTATTTGATAAGTTTGAGCCTGTGACTCTTGACATTTTACAACAGGTTGTTGGTCATTTAAAGCCCTCAGGTTTCCTGAAAATTTTAAACATGCAGAAGTGCAACCTTTGCTAAAAAAAACAGGCCTGGATAAGAGTTGGCTTTGTTGAAAGTCCTTAATGACATCTTTTTAGCCACGGATTCTGGGGATTGTGTCATTATTGTGCTTCTTGATTTAACCACTGCCTTTCACACTGTGGATCATGAAATTTTAATTTCTCGGCTGGAAAAGTGGGTGGGCATTAAGGGGGTAGCGCTTCAGTGGTGTAGGTCCTGTCTGGAAGGACGGATGTTCAGCGTCAGAATTGGGTATTATGTCTCTTCCCCTGCACCTCTGTTGCATGTGGTCCCACAGGGCTCAGTGTTGGGCCCTCTTCTTTTCTCCCTTTATTTGCTCCCCCTTGGGTCTATAATTAGGAGGC
>JAUMHI010000064.1:4138176-4161000 GCA_032359435.1 Enteromius unitaeniatus
TGAAGCAACTGCCATGTGATTGGTTGATTAGATAATTGCATTAATGAGAAATTGAACAGGTGTTCCTAATAATCCTGGTGAGTGTATGTGTGTAATGTCACATAAACTACATGATGTTTCCGGATCTATGAAGGAGCATCACAGAACAATAACAATAAATCAGGATGAGTTCCTCTGACGCTAACACAGACCAAAACAATCCTTGACAGCAACGGGACATGTGCCATGAGCAATGTTTAATATTCACTTTCCTCTGAAACAATTCGATTGCTCTACAAAATTCAGTTACTCCTCACGTGCCAGTGGTATCTAGGGCAAAAACAGCCCAGATTACAGCATGCAGAATGCAGTTCGCATGTGATAAATCATATTTCACTAACTGTTTACGTCAGCAGACTTGGTTCTAGCTGGAATTTGCTGAAGTGTCACAGTGAGTTGTGTTTTAATGTTTGTGTTGATGTGCGTTTCATTTAAAGCAACTGGCCTGCTGCCCTGAGCTGCTTAAAGTAGAAGAATGAGAAAGTCCTGTAAGAAAGTTCGTGGAGAGTTCTGTCTTTTTCAAAAGTAAACATGCCCTCAAACACAGACACATGCACACACATTCCTGAACGCACAAGGAAAAAAGCAAAAAAAGGGGTCATTGGGAGAGAATGATTACAATCGAAAGAGAGGAAGGGAAAAATTACAACTTGAAAAAGGCCCAAAATCAAGTTTTGTTCCCTCTTTAAAGCCTGATTAAAACCTTGAGAGTGTGTTTAAAGCATATGGATGATGTCAGCGTCTTCAGAGAGCCCAGCTCTGCACTCACACAGGCCGTTGTGATTAGGAGCACATTTCTGCTGATGCTCCACTGACTTCAGTGCTCACGGCCCGTCCTGATGGAAGAAGAAACAGAAGTAGTGAAGACTCTTGAACGGGACACAACCACTACTCTCTCTTTCTTTGTCAAGACATACAGTAGAAGCTCAGGTTGTGCTTTATATCTCTAAATGGGTACTGCTTGTTGACATTCACATCCTCAATAAAACATGTTGTGATAAGAGTAAGAAATTGTGAGAAATGTTTCATGAGCAGCAAATCTGAAGGATCATGTGTCATGCAAAAACATGCAACAGAAGAAGACAAACAAACAAAGCATTTATTTAATCATTTATAAATGAATGAATTAATTAAATTAATACTTTTATTCAGGAAATTCAATTAATGAGTTGTGACAATAAAGACATTTAAAATTTTACAAAAGATTTGTACTTTAAAGGAATGCT
The DNA here is from genome assembly GCA_032359435.1 of Enteromius unitaeniatus. Taxonomy (NCBI): domain Eukaryota; kingdom Metazoa; phylum Chordata; class Actinopteri; order Cypriniformes; family Cyprinidae; genus Enteromius; species Enteromius unitaeniatus. The sequence goes on from JAUMHI010000064.1 coordinate 4,139,442, forward strand.
CTTTTCGAACTTTCAATTTATAAAAGAATCCTAAAAATGTCCCCCCCAAAAAAAATTATTTCAACATTTATAATAATCAGAAAAGTTTATTGCGCATTAAATCAGTATATGTTTCGGAAAGGATCATGTGACACTGAAAACTTCAGTAATGATGCTGAAAATTCAGCCTAGTACCTGTCACGAATGAGACCTCTGTGGCTCTCTCAGAGGGCACCCTCACCTGAGTACTACTTGTCCAATAACACCCCGTACCTGGGTCTGATCAAGCATCCAGGTGTTGAGTGAGCCGTCATCAGACCGAGACGCAGAGACAAGCATGATTCCTAAACGATTGAGGTGCTTTGTTGTTGAATGTATTAATGAACATAGTCATTTACCCCCGACATCTGAGTGACTGAAGATGCGGAGGATTAACGTTACTTTTGGTTCTGAAGGGAAAGGCGCCCCTTGATCAACCAAAATGCGTTTATTTTTGCACAAATCATTTATGATCCAGCCTCACCTACAGAAGCAGTGCAAATTGTCTTTCCTAATAATGAGATAATTAGCAAGTTTCATTATGAATACGGCTAAAAAATGATCCTCCAAGAGTGCCTCTGAAAAGAGGGGCGGGGTCAGAACAGAGGGGAAGTACACAGAACAGAGTGATTTCTAAAGAGCTGTTTTTGACAGAGTAAAATGAAAGTTTTTTACACTATCTTTGAGAATTTTTTCATTAAGACCCTAAAGAATTATATAAGCTAGTGGAAATTGGCTTTGTATGACTCCTTTAATGGCTCTAGAAGCACACCTCTTACTTTGTGTACAACATTACCGGGGAAACAACAGCAACACCTAGTGGCAAAGAATGAGTTTACATTTTCATTCAGACCAATGTGAAAAGACAAAAAGCGGGCAGGCAAGGTGCTAATGTTGACTACAACATAAAACAACTTAGGATTGTTTTAAAAAAACGACTAGTTTCAATGATTTAGAGACTTTTTTTGAGAGACAATAACTGTATACACGGTGCACGGTCAGATTTAAATCTACGCAGGATGTTTTCATTCACTATGAGCTTTTGCACGCTGCATGAAAAGTCAGTTTCATAAGTCCACAATAGTGACATTTTAATGCTTAGGGTTAGGGGTTTGTTTACTTAAAAATAATAATTATGTTTGCCTTAGCAAGCATCATGTTTTATTTATATAGTACCTTTCCAAATCTCAAGGTAATTATTTATGAATATTTCCCCCATTGTACATGATACATGCTGCCGACAAACAAACAAATGCAGATGTTTTCTTAATGAATAGTTACGATACACACACTCAGACGAGAGAAGTGCACAATATGTCTAGAAACCAAATCTAGCTAGCCGTTGTCAGGGTTTGTTCCCATGCCTGGAGCCTGATGGTGTCAAAACTCTCTCCACTTTTTGCTGAATGAAAACACAAGCCATCTGGAGCAGGGGTCAAAGGGTAATTTCAGGCATGGTAATGAGGATGCTTGTTGCTGGAGGATGTGTGGAACACGCAGCAGTGGGCCACTGGACTGACTGAACATTAACAGCACTAAACAATCTCAAATATGCCCTCTTTCTTTTGCTGTATCCGGCACACTGCTTTAAGTACTTGTCTTTCTCTTAAAGAGACAGATCACCCAAAAATGAAAACTCTTGCATTGTTTACTCACCCTCAAGGTGTTTCAAACATGTATGAGTTTCTTTCTTTGTTGAACACAACAGAAGATGTTTTGAAGAATTTTGGTAACCACACAGTAAGCCATTGATGTTCTATGGAAGTAAAAAAGTATAAAAAGTCAATGGCTGCCAGCAACTGTTTGCTTATAAACATAAATATCAAAATGAAATTCACACAGGTTTTTAAAGAACTTGAGGGTGAGTAAATGATGACAGGATGTTTATTTTTGGGTGAAATATCCCTTTAAAACATGATAAGAGCAAAGAGAGATACTCATAAAAGTAGGCATCATATGATTTAAAGAGAAAGTATCCAAGAGTTGAGAGAAATATCCTGCAATTTACAATGAACTGAGCAGGAAGCGAGGAGAGGTTCGGGTTCATTCGCAAACAGTTTATTAAAAACACAGAGCAGAATCAGACAGGCGTACAGGGTCGTTACAATCGCAATCGTGAGCTTCAGAGGTGAGGCGAGAGAGTAGTCAGTGTCCGTGCAATAGTTGGCAACAATAAATACAACCCATGGGGCGAGACAAAGATGTAATCCGGGGACAGCAGAAGTCGGCAGCGATAAATCCAAACAGACACACAAGAACAAGGGTGGGAAAACTAATGGGTTGACAGTGCTAATGGACCGTGGCAACATACAAACACTTTCGGGTTTTATACACATGAAACTAGGTCAATGGGTGGAGCCAACACTGAAACACCATGACAACTGACAAGCGGGGCGGAGACATGAGTTTGTGAGAAATGAGTCCATGAAAACAAACATAAAACACAGAGAGTTCGCTGGGCACTGAAGTGCCATCCCCTGATCTGGGCTGGCACCTCCAGCTGACTGTGACAGTATCAAATACAAATAATTTTAAAATGAATCAAAATAATACACTTACTGAAAAAAAAAAGAAGTTATTTGTTTACCTGCTTGTCATGTGACCATAACCAATATCAGAGAACAATGAATGTGTAAATGTGATCCTTCATTATTAATATATTCATTTTAAAATCTCAAGGTACTTTAAATAAAAATATATTGCATGAAAGAGGATCAGATGACAAATAAAATGTGCATTTTAATGTGTTTAAAATGCAAATACCATCCTAATTAATACATGGTAAATCGCACAACAAAGTGATAATTCACATAAAAGTTAAGCATCAACCCCGATCAGAAGTATTAGTGATTATTCCATATCATTCACTCATGAGTTTCTATTTGAGTTAGTAATTTCTAACCTGCATTGCTAGCATGTTCACAACAGCTCAGTGTATCTGGTGCACTTGATATAACCACCATCTCCAGCTCTTTTGTTCAAAGATAAAGCCCATTGATACTTTGAGTCGGTCAGTGACATGAACCATAAAACCTCACTGATTTACATTTTCTCTTCTGCAACGACCACACAAACCGGATGCGTTATCAACCTGAAATCAAATACACAGTGACTCTTCTCTATCAGTATTAAACAGTGACTCATTTGTGAACCGTATGGGACATTTCCGCTGGTTTAGTCCTCTGGGGGCCTGTGACATGGTTGGGAAGCAGGGTTAATTGGCTCTCTCTTTGCCCTCCTGTAAATTACAAACAGACTGGAGAGATTTCATACTTCTCTTTTCCTTTTTTTTCTCACTCGTTCTCTACCTCTCTGACTCTCTTCCGCTCTCTTGCTCTCTGAGGAGCTCCGTCTGGCTCATCTAGATTATCTTCTGTTCAGTGCGGCCCGCTTTCATTATCATCGTGACAACCTCGTCTAACTCCAGACGCCCTCATGCAGGCCGAGCTGGCACTGTTCAGAGAGAGGGAACATCAAAGCTCTCGCAGGAAATGTGTGCTGTATACCAGCTCGTCTGGGTCAATTTGGCAGATGAGAGGCAACAGCATCTCGAGGGGTGAGTGCTACAAACAAGAAGCCATGTACACTGAGCCTGGAAGCCCTTTCAGACGGGAGAAGAAGTGTTATACAGAGGACGATTGAGTAATGTTTCCTCAGTGTTACTGAGAGCGTATATACATTGATGTTACTGAATTTGAGGAAGCAGTTTCAAACAGAAGCTGGCCTCACAGGAAACAGGTTGTTTTCATCTTCTCTTAAAGGCCAACCTGGGGAGACAGTTTCGAGTCTGGCCTGCGTCATTTCTCCATTTTTCTACCCTTTCCTCTCTGCTTTATAAAAAAAGGAGAGCCCTGAGACACTGCAATTTTATTTTATTTCTTTAAAACTGGGTGGAAAAATTGGTCTGGTGATATGTAATGCTAGCTACATAATCAATTAAAATAAAGATAAAAAGCAAGATGGCAAGCAGACAAATGCCTAAAACTAGATAGATAGATTAGATACATTTTTAAAATAATTTATAAAAAATAAAATAAATTAAAATTAAAAAAAAAAAAATATATATATATATAATATTAATTTAAACATATTTAAATAATAATAATTTTAAAAACATTTAAATGGCACAAATGAATATGTAAATAAGAAAATGGAGTTAAAAGTATTTAAATATAAATTTTAATATAAACCATTAGAAAGTTTTTAGTTTAATTATGTTGTAAACTACATGACAAATTCAAATTAATATAAAAAGAAGAGGAAAAGGTCTATAAAAATATTCAACATTTTAAAATAACTTTAAATAAAATAAAATTAAAAGTTTTTATATTTAAAAAACAAGTAGAAATTTGTCATGTATTTTGTAAGCCACATGAAAAAAATATATAAAGAAAACTGTATTCTGCATTTTAAAATAAATGATTAATTTTCTCTATTATTAATTTGTCAGCCTTTATAAATTATTAAATATTTTCATTATAACGTAAGCTACATTACAAATTAAAAAGAAAAAATAAATAACATTAAGTTAAATTTAAATAAATATTAATACAATTATACTATAAATCATTTACACTTAAAATGCCCTACCAATGTCAGACTCAGGCTCTTTTCAGACTCAGGTACTGTGATTTAGACATTAATTGACTGTTTATATATATGATGTAGACATATTGTGAAATTTGTGCTTACATGTCACTGCTGTTTTTCCCTTAATTAATCCTGTAGTCACCAGCTGCTGTCAATATTGATCTTGTGGTTCTTTCCCATCAATACCCAATTATCCATTATAACCAGCATAAATCCCCAGTGCCCTTCTGCAATCTATAATCAATTTTCAATATGAAGTACTGCAGTGCAAACCCTAACACCTAACACAGCAGCTCAGGAGACGTACGCTGCACTGCCATGATATAAGAGTCCTTGCTGTCCTTCATGCTGCTGTCTCACACACACACACACACACACACCTCCAGTAATCAGTCCCCTGAAGCAGCCCAGATTCCAGCGGTAGATTTATAGGACTAATAAAGATGTGAGGGAGGGAGCTCTCCGTGGGACAGACCTGCTGGCAGACAGGTAAAGCAGCAGAGACTCATGGTGGGACAAGGGCACGGGCCGGCTGGCACACACACTATTACTCACCTTCTGGATCCAGAAGGGCTAATGGTGAAAGTCAATCGAAGGACAGGAAGTGACCAGCCCTTTTTTTTGAAGGGGAGCTGCATGCTTGGGCTGGAGCTATTTTCTGCTCTGCTGTTGTCTGAGAGTTATTGATCAGTGCGTGGTGTACACTCAGCTCTCGCCAAACACAAACGCTTTAGTCACTGGTTGCATTTAACATTTCTTGGCTCAATTAGGTTCAGTAAATTTAATTTCATAATAGAGATGACAGTGCTATTATGTGGACTCAAATTAAAAACATGTTTGTATTTCTGTATGTGCATAAACAGTTGTGGGTTCAACAGCAGCTTGATGTTTCATCTACATTAATGCATTTGACAAAAAAATAAATAAATAAAACTTGTTTTGTGTGTGTTGTTGTTGCTTTTGATTTGCATGACAGTGGTGTTCCAGGGCCTGAAAACATTTGAAAATAATTTGGAAATGTGAAAATAAAACTGTGACATCATATGCTTATCAAGTGTTCAGTCCATAGTATAGTACATATAGTATAGTAGTGTAGTGTTGCTTTAAAAAGTAACATCACCTACTACTGGCCTGGAATACAGTGTTCTTAGTTCTTTTATTGAATTTCTTTATATATTATGTCTATATTTATAATATTTTATTTATATATGTATAATGTAAATAAAAGTGTAATAATATTTATATAATATAACTTTCAGTCCAGTGTTGAATTTTGTGCTGATTGTTAGAGTTTGACTCAGCACAGTCAATAAAATGCACTATACACAAGCTTTCTGGGTTTAAGAATGACAGGACTTTGAAGTGGTTAATAATGATGGATTAAGTTTTCATGTCACAGTGTGCCAGCATTTAACTTTTCTTGCGGTGTGTGTGTAGGCCTGCATCATATTGCACTGAGCACTGTTTATCTAAGCAGTCCTGTGTGTGTGTGTGTGTCCAAGCAGGCTGGAGCGCGTCCGACACCGCCGGCCTGATTGCAACAAAACAACATCAATCTCCACTTAAATAAGTGCTCTGCTATTTAGGGAAGGAGCGAGAAAGAGACAGAGAGACTCCCGGAGAGTCTTTAACTCCTCATTCTCTCAGCCTCAAGAGTCGTAGTCACTTCACAAACCCTTTAATACAGCCACTGTATCACACACACGCCACCACTAAACACAGTGTAGCTCTGATCACTTACATGCTTTCTCTAAACGCTTCTTGTTTGGCCTCTTTAAAGTAGCCCTTTGCATGTGTTCTCCATTATGCCTGGACAAACTTGTAGCCATTTCCATGTGGTCATTCAAAACAGCCATTTTCATGAGTCCATCTGTTCACAAGAGTCCTGTCATAATTCCTCTTTCCATGCCACGTGTGTTCATCATTCTCCAACTGTGTATCTCAATATGCACAAATTGCTTAGATTTTATGTTTACTAATATCTCTGTTGTTTCTAGATATAGAAATGAGATACAATATTCCTAGGGTTTACAGTTTCCTGCTTTTTTTCATGTCTATTTTATAGTCAATGATGGCTTAAGACCTGCCAAGACAATTTGCAATAAAAGTCTGGAATTTTAACTCTTTACTTTCCCTATTGTTTCTTAGATTATGTGGTAAACCAATTAATATTTTTTTCTACAATTTAGTTTTAAAGTATCAGAAGAGATCTTAACAATGTCTCAAATCAAGTTAAGAAAAAAAGCCAAATGACACCTACAGTAGGCTACTTAAAAATTTCTATTGGCCATTCTAGAGAGAAATTATAGTCATACAAAGCCAATGTTCTACAAGCTAATGTTATTCTTTAGGGTCTCAATGGAAAGTTTGTAATATAGTTTATTTTACAATTTCTCAAAGAGAAAAACGTAGTGTAAAAAGTAGTGTAAAAAAACGCTTGTTTTACCCTGTCAAAAACAGTTAGAAATCACTCTGTTCTGTGTACTTCCCCTTTCACAAGCTCCGCTGACCCCGCCCCTCTTTCAGTTTGAACTAAATAAAAAATCTCTCAGAGAAGAGATCTCAACAAAATCTCCAATTGTGCTCAATAGATATAAATGCAGACATTTTATACATTTAAACTGGCTAAAATATCTATGTTGTTCCTTCTAGACTGCAAGGAGGTTTAGTTAAGAGAGTCAGGAGAGGTTCTCGGGTATTAAAACAAAAAACAAAACAAAAAAACAAAAACATCATAAACATCAGAAACCTCTTTTCTGAAATATATCCTCTATAAGATCTTATCAATGTCTCAAACTGTACTCATATTGTAGATGATGCCATGTTTTTCAAAGGCTGAGATGTTTACACCCAGATATTTTGTTAATATTTTAAAATTCTCCCCACAAATCTCATACTTCTCCACCCAAATCTTCATACTCCTCACAGATCTCATACTTCCTTGCAGTAACGACCTCAACAATGTGTTCAGATATGCCAAGTGTGGAGTTAACACATAGAAGAATGTCTCATCCATGTCTATCTGTATTTCTCATAAAGAATTTTTGCAAACGTCTGAGGCAAAGGAAAAAAATAATAGAGCTCCATTAAGTCTCCTGAGCAAACTTTGAGCGTGACAGTTTTCCTCTGGGTACGTTTTGGAAATGGTCGTTCCCATTTGGTCCCCTGTACTCTGTTGTTTCCTTTCTCCCTCTTTTCAGTCCGTCTTTCACAGTCTGTCACTCTCCTGCGCTCATTTGTATGGTTCATTCTGACACGTTGAGGTGAAAGTGTGCTGAGGAACTGAAAACACTCAGCCGCTTTCACACAGCGCGGGGCCACGGTGCCTGAATGCAGAAGCCACTGAAGCGTGCACTGCTCTTCTTTAGCGCTCCTCCTCTTTTCTCCCTCGCTCCGCTCCCCTCCTGCCCTCGCCTTTGTTGCCAGGGGTTTGGGGTACAGAGGAGCTGGTGTGGGGGTAAGGGGTTTGTGTTGTTGTCTCACTGGGGCCTGACTTGCCGTTTCTTAATGGGTTTCACAGCGGCCTCCGGCGAACAAAACAGGCCAGGGGCAGCGCAGCTGAAAGAGTGCAGTGGACGAGTGAACATTGTTCATCCTGTCTTCCCCCGTACTCCCTGAAATCCTCGTGGCTCCCACAGAGAGCACACATAGCAGAGGCCCCGCGAGGACAGAGGTAAACACTGCCTCATGTCTGCTCCTTCTCCTCCCAGAATGCCCTCGCACACACTTTCCACAGATGTAAAATCACACCCATGCTTTCCACAACAGCATGTCTCTATACTTGAAAAAGTCCAAGTTTAAACTAGATTTTTACATTTTCTGATTATGTACTATTATGTATGTCCAAAAATAACTTAAGTTTTTAGTACAGTGACAAAATTATTCCATAGAATAATAATATTTATTATTATTAATGTAATGTAATCATAAAAAGGACATGTACACACATATTTGGGGTGATTAATAATTAATTAGCAAGGATGCATTAAATGGATCAAAATTGAAAGTAAAGACATTTATAATGTAATAAAATATATTTATTTCAAATAAATGCCTTTGGTACCAAAATTTGTATATATATATATATATATATATATATATATACATATAATGCTGTCAAACTATTAATCAGGATTACATAATATATTTGTAGTTTCTGTGTATATTATACACACACACACGCACACACACACACATCCAGTATATATTTTCAAACACTATTTGTTTGAAATAGTGTATACTATATTCTCAAATACAATGTATTTACATGTCTACATTTATATTCTTAGAATTTTTATTATAAAACATATATTTGATACATAAACATAATTTCTTTTCTCTAAAATATAAATGCATGTGTATTTATATATACATAATAAATATACACAGCACACATACATATATTATATAAGAAGAAAAAGGACAGTTAAAAAAAATATATATTTTGGATGTGATTAATCACGATTAATTGTTTGACAGCACAGTATATACTGTATATATACCCACTGAATTAATAAAAATGTCACTCATTAAAAAAACAAACAAACAAAGTTGTATATGTAACAGATGTCGATTAGTTTTTTTGTACTTATGATGCTCTCTAGATTTGACTCAGTTCCTGCTTCAGTGTCTGCCACGTGGAAACCATTAGTTCAGTCACTTTGAGAAGTAATAGCACACCTCTCTGCAAGAAATCACAGCATAATTCATAGCATAAATGTATTGGATGAGTCATATGTAACGTTTAGTAATTATAATAAATCCCCAAAGCTTGAACAATAGTAAAAGTGTGTCTTTCTTTAGAGTCAAAGCATGCTGCGTTCAGATCCAGCGTGAGCAGATGTGGTGCAGCGAGTCCCTCCATAGCTCACTGTCACTCGACGGGATGCTCCACTGGGTAAACAGAGGGCCGCACATATGGCCGAGGGCCCCGTTTACCCTTCCTCTAAAGAAACCAACAGCCTGCAGACTCTGCAGAAAGTCAGAAAATAGGTCGACCCTCCTGACCACAGCTCCCCTGCTGGAACATACAGCACAGACACACACACACATGCATGAGACACACCTCTAGAGAGTGTTACAAGGTGTCAGTGGTGGAAGATGGACGAGAGGAGTCTGGTTTCCATTAACTGCACTGTGAGGCCAGGACTGGAGAAGTCGTTTTTTTCACAGAAACCTAAATACAGTCTCACAGATTATAACTTTTCTGAATCTTACTTTGAAATGTCACGTCATATTAAAAGATGGCTTCTATGCTTAACAAAAATGAAGCATAACAGGATCATAAGAGGTTTCGCTATGGCAGATATCTTTAGAGAGATGACTCATGGATCAACACAATGCTGGCAGACACTAGAACAATTAATTGTTTTGTGATAATCTGTTGTCCACATCTTTTTGCTACATTATCTTATTATTTGTATTGTTATTTTTATTATTATTAATATTTAATTTGAATTGTTTTCCTTATTAATAATTATTATTGATTGAATACTCATTATACTAATGGTGTATTATTTTAGAAGTCAGTATTTTAATAAATATTTGTTTTACTGTATGTGATAATATTGAAATTCATAACCCATTATAATTATTACAACTACTACTATTAATCCTAATACTATATAAAGCACATAATAATTATTAATTATTTGTAAAAATTAATTATCTAAAAAACATAACTATTTTAAATTAAAATTACAAATAATCACAGATGATTTTCATAAACATTTTTACTGTGTGTGTGTGTGTGTATATATATATATATATATATATATATATATGTAGTTTTATTGTGTTAGTTAGCAGTATTTTTAAAGTAATTTTCAACCTAGTTTAAAAAAACCCTACTGCAATTAGAGTAATTAGAATGCAAAATGAAACAAAGAGAATTGGTAAAAATGTTTCTCTAACTCTATATTTATATATATACATACATACATAGATATTAAGTATTAAGTATGAAATTAAGTATTATATGACTAATATTTTTTAGCTAATGTAGATTAATTAGCATATATTAACATTTTGAAATCATATTTCAAATGTCTTTCAGGTGTACAATGCAATAGTACAATATATATATATATATATGTACAATTGTATTGTTAATATTTATGATTTTAACTTTAGGATTTTAATGTCTTGAGACTTATATAATAATCCTCTGCAACATTGCAATTCAACAAAGAACTAAAAGAAATACACTGGTTAAAACCATCTTCCTTTTTTTGAGGCCCTACTAACTCTTAACACACAATGCACAGTTAAAGAAAATCCACAGCTTTCCCAGAGCGATCATCAGTACACCTCACGCTTCACCTGTATCTCACAAAGTATAGGTTTTCAGCAGCGATTGAGAGGAAAGCACTGTTTGCTCAAGTTTCCACCCTCTTATCAGACAAATGGCATCAGTCATAATGAGAGCAAGCACGCTAATTGAGCCTTCGAGCAACTGTACACATGGTTTAAACAATTCTATATTGGTTCCGTATAATGTATCAGTGTCACCATATGTTATTTTACCTCATTCAACACACACACACACAGACACAGGTTGGTCACGGTGGCTATAATGTGTCTGGCCTGCAGCGATCTGCACCCTTCCGCTCTGGTCTTTGAAGCATGCCTTTCTGTTTGCTACCTTTTCATTTTATCACTCCCTTTCTTCTGCACCTCACCTCTTTCCTTTGCTCTCACGATCTGTGTGTGTGTGTGTCTTTCCAGCAGCTGACATTCTCATGGCCTGCGCTGAAGCATGTTGCCTTCTCTTCCTCAGGATGTGGCTGCCCGTGAAGCGTCTGTTGTCTTCACCTCACTCAGACTGTGCACGTATGTGGTGTAGAGAGTAGGTTGGAGTGCCTGTTTGTGCTCTTGAGGCCGACCCTGGGGTTTTGTCTAAATCATTTAGACAGCAAATAGCAATTTGTTTACGTGCTCTCCTTGCATTTATTTGTACTGTGGGTAAGTTGGACTTGTTTGTAGCATGCTTTTATGTAAGCGTCACTATTGTTACTTACACTTAAAGCTATCAAACAGCAGCCGTGTGGCTACACCCTGGCAACCTGTTTTGTATGTGTAAACACTCACTTTATAAATGTAATAGTCAGTCTCAGCCGGTGTTCAGTGGTTCGCTCTGTGCCAGGGAGAGGCTTTGGCAGATCTAGATGCTTCCATCTGTAACCTGTAATACTGCAAATGAGTCACAAATCACTTTAATTAGAGGCTCAGTCTGTGGAGCTGAGTGGAGAGCACCGGAAAGTCAACTTCTGTTTCCTCTTCTACTAAAAAAAAAACAAAAAACGTTAAATATAACAACATGGGCACAAACACCGCACACACATTCCCATAGGCACACACACAAATGAGATAATTTTACAACAATGACAAGCGTGCAAACATTTAAACACACATATACAGTACATTTATAATATATACATATATATATATATTATATTACAGTACATTTATAATATACATATATATATATACATACATACATACATACTATATATATATATATATATATATATTCATACTGACATTAAGTCTAATACTGCTTTAAATTGTTGTTGTTCCCCCTCAAAATTCAAATGTTTTCTGTTTAAATTACTTACATATAGTTTTTCTGAGCCGCAAATAAATATAGATTTTCCTTGATTTGGGAAATTTACCTATTAAAATATCATCAGTGTGACAATCTTAACAGGCAAAATCTATTTATAGCACATTATAAGATCAATTACTTGCACTCCAAACTGTCACGTTCAGGTCCGCTGGTGATGTGTGAGCACGCACCTCTCAGCTGGGCAAGGAGCGGAAGGACACGGAGCTTTGAATTTAAACATTTATTCAAACACACGGAGAAACAAAGAGCTGACGAGGCAGCGAACACAAAACAAAACACGAGCGAAACACGACACATGTAACTTCAACACAGGACAACCGGAGACTAGAAAACCTGGGCTTTAAATACAAAACACTTAATGACGGGGGTGGGGACATCTAAGGACACACAGGTGCAGTGAATGAACAAATCAAGACAGGAACTACCAAATATGGGCAAGGACTAAACCAAACAAACTACAATGACAGGGGGGAAAACGGAACAGACCAAAGTTGAACAGAACAGACAGACATGGAACATTACACAAACAGCCTACTAATTTGTCATTAATTTAATTGCCAGTATTCCTAGGTTTTACCCATTTGTCAGTAAGATTTTTTTTCAGTCATTTAAAACACAATAAAACGTAATATGCTTCCATTATGTATATGTATGTCATTATATATATTATATATAGGTAGCTGACATGTCAATGTATGTGATAGAAAAAACTCTAGCATTGAGGATAAAACTCTCTCATGCTGTTTATTACTATAAGAATGAGGAAACTTTTTTTCCCCATGTAATTTGTGTGATGTTTTTTTTCCCTAAATTTTTGCTATGTCACACCATGTCCAATTTTTATTTGTCAACTACCCATATACATGTTTCTTTTTATTTATGTGCATTAATCAATCACACACACACACACACACACACACACACACAGTCACTGTCACTATAGCTGCAAGTCTTTTTATTTTTAACTCTATTTAACTATGGTTATTAATTAGTTAAATGATATGACTTAATCACTTCTTTTTTTAATACATATGCTATATATATTTGAAATACAACCTCTACATTACACCTCAATTAGCCCTTAATCCATGTTCCATTATTTCACCCTATTTCATAAAATACCCAGATAACTATTTTGGAAGTGGGCAGGGATTATATCAGCTAGCCCTAATAGATTAATAAAATTTCCCGGCAAGTCTGTCCCAGTGCTCGTTTCATTGGATTTGGCAGACACAATTTAGCAGCATTAATGAGCATTTAATGAGCAAGTCCCATAGAAACCCATGCCTCTCTGCTTGGGTCGCTGTCGGTCCTACGCTTCTGAAACTCCATCGCTCAAATGCTGTATAAACACTACTGTACATGTGTAATGCTACAAAATGATGAGCAACTGTAGTGAGAAAAGGCATCTGATTAGAATGTGTGAAAATAGATTTCAAAAACAAAATACAAAACATTTATGTACAGTATTTATATATTCTTTATAGTATTGAAACATTTTCATATGAAGTAAAAAAGTAAAACATGAAACCTAATACATTTTAGAAATCATATTTCGCGTACATGTTGTATATATACTGTATAAATAAAGGTTTACAGTGCAAAGGTTTCATTTTACAATGTCCTTATTGCAATGTGATAAGTACTGAGTAATTAATTAATTAATTAATTAAAAACCTAACATATGCTTAGGGTTAGAATGAAGGTTTGGTTTATGGTTAGATACATGTAATTATGCATAATTTATTGTTACTACTACTGTAAGCAGTGTTGACTATAACACATTACAAGAAACTTAGGTTATGCAATCAGATACTTCATAAGTCATAAATAAATAATCATATACATATTATTAACATATGTACTGCACAGTTTTTACTATGAGGAATGCACACACACACACACACGTGTATATACATATATATGTATGCATGCATGTATACATCATAAAATTATATATTTATGTACTTAAAAAATGTCAATATGTGAAAAAATACAGCCTTATCGTTTTTGAAATTAGGCGAAATATGTCCTATATCACATATATGGTGTATATATTCTATATATATATGCTGACACTGTCAATGTAGCACATGGATTTATTTTAAATAACTTTAATTTTCACCTTCAAATCTCAAGATCTCTGTATACTCTTTCATTCTGTTGGAGCTGTAAATGACAGCCCTAAAAAGGCTGGTTTATTTATTTATTAATCATCTTTTATATCTGCAAATGTCACTAAAGGCATGTTTTTATCACATTTAACTCATTTCTGAGAAAATATTTGCCCCCTGAGTATATAGTAAACACACGCACACACAGGCCAAGGCTACAATGCTAGTAGATGTGCTAATAATCCACAGCAGCGCTAAAGAGTCATAACAATAACAAGTAAGCCGTCTAAAGTATTTCAGCTTTTGTCTTCCCAGGACACCTGTCTCTCTTCAAATTCTCACAAACACAGTAATTGGATCTTAACACTGCGACAGGAACAGGAAACAAAGGCAGTGGCGTGCAAAGTTAATGCTGTAGCGACTGCGCTCACCGGAGGCCTTGTGCACGGGCCCATTAATCCACATTACTGCTGGATTAATTTGGTTTGCGAGGGAGATGTTAATAAATGCACTCTGAGAGGCTGCATGCGATTGATCACCGCTTCCCGCCGCTGCGCACTCGCTCCCGTTAACCGCCGGAGAGAGATCCATCAAGCCTTCAAGCGTACGGCACATTTTAATGTCTCATAATCTCTCCATCTCCAAAGAGCACAATTACTGCAGGCTCTCGCTCTCTCTGGCTTTATTTACATGAACCGCCGTCTGCAATAACACTTAGCTGCACATGCTTAGCACATCCTGTGTACGACAAAAAGACAATCAAATATCCACATTGTTTGGGCTTCAAAGACTAACACAATAATGGCAGACAGACATCTATCAGAGGAAAATAAAGCCAAGTGAGTAAAGGAATTCTGCTGGACTGCTTCTGAAGAGACGTTTTCATGGAAACAAATGGTATAAATTGTAAATGTGCCCTGGATGCCATCCTTGTCAGTCCTCGTCTGTTGGATTTGTTGGGATTTTGTCGGCTACTAACCCAAGCTAAGACTAGCAAACCTTGCTGTTCCAGGGCTAGCAGCATTTCGAACCGCTAACGTTTATCGGATTAATCATTAGCGAGGCATTATTGCTGTTTCCTACAGATAACATGATTTAGGAAGCAGTGTGTAGTAAACAGTTTTGCTAACTTCCAAACAGCTTTTCAGTATCCTCTGCAGCAAACTAAAACCAAGGAAAGCTTCAAAAACCTGGAGAAAGTTATACGTCAGACTCAATTTATCTCAACAGCAGTTACACAGACGGTGCCGGGACTTCTTATTAGTATAAACATACATTATAATATAGCATATACTGCAGACTGTTAATGGACAAATATGCTTTTTAAAAGCTGGTGGTGCACTTATGATGTCTACCAGCAGAGGCCAACAAGTCTATGCTAACCACTCTTTAGCAGCATGCTTTTAAAAAAAAGAATGCAATGCTCTCAGATGTTCAGTTGCACTTTACAATTGCAATTACATTTAAATGATTAGTTTAAAATGTATATGTTGTAGCTTGGTCATTGTGTATTTAATGTATATTTGGGTTATTTTACAAAATCAGTGCCTTTTGCTTCCCTAATGAATTATCAAACACAGATTTAATATACAGACAAAGAAGTGTGAAATTTAAAAACGCCATGCTATGCTTTTATTAGTATTACATATGTTGTTTTTTTCAAGTTATATAGTACATTCACTATATATCAACTTATAACATAACTACAGTTAAAAACATAAATAAAAACTTTTAATCTTTTAAGAAGACTTTTGATCAATTAGGAATGTTTTATTATATAACTCTCTCTCAGTAAACATTCAATTAAATTAAACACACCCTTTTTTCACAAAGCAGTCACCATTTGACATATGACTATGGCTGTTACAGAGACAGGTGTGATTTTTCAGGACACCTGTTTCTTTATATCTGTCAGGTAATAGTAATTTTTATGCATGCTGTTCTTGAAAGAACAAAACAAAAAAACCTAACAGTATCATCTAAACCTGCTAATGAGTAGAGACAGGTTTTAGGGACACCTGCTGCAGAGCGTCTTTCCATCCATATGGCATCCCATCAGACTGCGTGATGTTTCTATATAGTTCAGAATTTACGATAATCATGACAGCCCATACAGATGAACTGTAAATGAATGCTAATTAATCACAACCATAAGCTTCCTTCTGATTTATCCACTTAAGCGAAGAGGAAATGCCTCAATAATCAAAGCACTAAATGAGAGCTTGAGCATCTTAACACCGGTATCACAGTTGGCGTCAAATGCTGGATTTATGGAAGATTATTGTAAGTTTTTCTTCTGTGGGTTTTAAAGTGTGTGGAAACGTGAAGCCGCCTCGGGCCCTGTGGGAGGAAAAGCCCATCACTGCCTCTGCACAGCTCACAGGCCAAACAGGAAGTGCCTCCACTTACCCGATTAAAGTTCACTGATTTAAAGGGAAACCTTATACTCCCTGATGGCACGTTTTCAATAGAATTATTCAATTAAGTTATCCGCAGATCACTCCACAGCCGATCTCACCGGATAGGGCAACATAAACGGATTTCCACAATGCACCCGTTACACTTATGAAGGGGGAAGGAGCGCGGGAGAAAGAGTCCTTCTGGCTGTTCGCCCATAGGCATAAAACATACTTAGAGAGTCAACTTCAGCATTTTTTCTCATATAGGAAGCCTTGAGGCTCAGTCACGTCACAGTCAGAGTATGTCATGCAGGCATGTTCTTAAAGGGGCCGTTAACTTAAAAATGAGCGTTTTGTCATTATTTCTTTCATAGAGCTTAAAATGAGTGTTCACTTTCATCCACTGATTGTTAGGTTTCAGATTTAAAGTATTTAAAGTCGGAGGGAAAAACTTTTGGTGAATAATGACTTAGGTTTTTGTTTGTTCTACACACAAAACTACTATATAACTTCAGAAGATTTGAAATCAAGAACACAAATCAACTCATTTCAGTGAGCTGCCAAGCCAAACTTGATCATTTTTGTTTAGTTTTTAAATTAGTTTTAGTTTAAAAGTAAAAACCCTGCTTTTATTGCAATCAAAGAAAGACATGAGGGTAAATCTCCAAAATGTTTCAGATAAACTAATACTAAATTAAAATTGTCAGGATCCTGCCCTGACTCTTTTCTTTGTTCAAAGTCTCTTTGTTTTTGTGTCTAAGCAAATGGTTCTGTCTCTGTTTGTGTCTGCAATGTGCTTCACTTGTCCCACATCCTTGTTTCCCCTGGTCACGCCCCCTTGTTTAGTCCTTGTCTGCTTGATTTGTCTTCACCTGATCCTCATGTGTGCTTCTCCCATATATAGGGCTTACTTTCCTTGTGTCTCTGTGGATTCATTTTTGCTGCTTCTGTGTTATCTGTTTCTTGGTCTTGACGCTATCCCTTGATATTGCTAAGTATTTTTGACCTCTTATTTGGTTATTTTTATATCTTTGTTTTCTGTAGTTCTTGTTTTCTGATTTGGGTCATTCTAATCTTAATTTTTTGCGTTTTTGTTTTTGCAATCCTAGTCCCTTTTTGGATCTTGGCTTTTTGATTTTGCTTTTAGCCAATTTTGGTTACCTATTTTTGCTGTCTCATTGTCTATGTTGTGTTTTGTGTTTGAGTCTCACCATGTTTGGTCCTGTCATTCCTTTGCCTGGATTCCCTGACCTGTCACTCACTACCTGGAAGCAGCTGTCTGGTTACTGGTTCTCTGAATTCCTGCACTGGTAGCTAGATTGGTTCAACTTCTGTGTTTCACCTCAAGTAATCGAGTCCCTGTACTCTTGCCTAGCCCTTCTTCCACTATCACCCCTCATTCTCCTTGCAGTTCTAATCTTGCTGTACGTCTTGTTAATAAAATGCCCTTGTCTGCTCATTTTGCATCTGGGTCCTATTTCTTGCAGATCCTTGACATAAAATTGTAACTCTTCACAATAAGGACCAATTTGGTAACGTTAGTTTACTACGTTGATGTGAACTTGGACTCATCTTCCAAAGAACTGATCCATTTTTATCGGTATTAAACTTAAAATTTAAAATATTACAGATAAATATAGTTGTATCTGTCAATGCCATCTGAACAAAATGAAACCTGATTATTTTTTTTATTAACATTAACCCTTTAACTTTCACCCCCAAAAATAGCTATTGAGAACATTATTTAAAAACTTAATTCTTATTAGCAGACATCTAATAAATAGTCTCCAGTGTTTTTTTTTAATTTTTTTTATGTAACTTAACCATATGGTGGAAATGTCAGTCCATGCTAAAACTGAGTTTAAATTCAGAGAACTACTTCATGAGAGATTTTGCAATAAATGAGAAAAGCATTGCCATGAAAATGTTTACAGACTTTCTAAAGGGGATATTTTAATGTTGTTTTTTTTCCATAGGTTGCTATTTTGAACTGTTTCTTCTTAGCAAGTCTGTGCTCAGAAAGCAGAGTTAATTAAACTCTCTTAAATCAGACACGGATGATTTCCCATCTATAAGTGCTTGATCAAGAATGTGTTATCGACTTAAAGCAGTGTGCCAGACTGACAATAATTTAAAGGTCTCTGTCCCACTAAAGTAGGACGCCAAGGCCATGTAGCATTGAAAATAAGCAATGAGGTGTTTTTCACACATCAGGGTCACCGCAGGTTCAATCATCATTTTCAATTGTCTTGAGAACAAACGTAAAAACCTTTGATGTGCTCTCAGTGGGAGTAAAGGGACAAACCCTTACAGCAAACATGCTGAAGTGTTTGTAATGTAGGTTGTGTTTCATGACTGACGGTGCTGGCAGCGAGAGGGAGAGAGGTGGACAGATCCTCCTCCACCCGCAAGACTCTTCCTCTCTCTCCCACAGCGGCCATCTGCTCGTCCAATTCCCTGCGATGAGGCAGCATGAATCAGCCCAAGATATGAACAAACAACCAGAGAGCTGATGTAAGGTGCTACTGCCTGCTTGTCTGCACAACAGCTTCTCAATGCTGTTTTAAAGGGGTCATATGATGTTGCTAAAAAGAACATTATTTTGTGCATTTGGTGTAATGCATTTTGTTTATACAGTTTAAAGTGTATAAACAAAAAAATTAAAAGCTCTGGTCTCTGGGTAATCTGTGACAGACACCACAAGTTTCTCCTCCATCATTGCAGTCTCCAGACTTTCTAAGCAATGGTAAATGTTTGTCACCACAATGAAAACACTTCAGTAAGTCAGAAGTTCCAGACAGTCCTTGGAGAGTTGGAATTGCTTCACTTTATAGTCTCTGTGCACAGCCAGCATAAACTACTTTCCAGGTTCAGGAATAAGTTCTCTGTAAATGTACTAAATACACTCTAATATTTCTGTTGAACTGTTCTGAAGCAGTGTTGTAACTTATCCACTGAATTTAGTTGTGTCATCTTTTGGAAGAACAGTGACACACAGCGTCTCCAGAACATGACGCCGGCAGCAACACTACTACAGTGAGAATAATAGCTCCCCCTTCTTTTTTTGTAAACATTAGGGCAGTGTTATGAATATAAACCTACACCATGACATACGGCATGTTTAAATGAGCCATTTTAGGGGGGTGTGGACAAGTCATTTTATTGTAAAAACATCCTGTGAGTTTTAAATCTGATTTACCATAGTGTACCATGTATGAACTTATTGTCTTTCAAAAGAAAGAGTCAACTCTGAATCACTGAAACGAGTCATTTTTAAAACGAATCCCAAGCCATTTCATGTTGACCTTAACATGAAACATTAGCATATTGCTGCCCACTTGTTGATCGCTTCGCATTTCATTCTTTGCCACTAGGTGCTGCTTTTGGAGCAGTTAACATAGTGGTTTCCCTGGTAATGGCTGTAAACAAAGCAGCACTGTGCTAACAAACGTTGCTTTATCAGGCATACAAGAGTAATAAAATGAAAATGAGACCAATGAAAGTGGTTTTAACTTTGTACGCATGTCAGCCTGTTATTGGGGACTCTTTAAAGGAATAGTTCACCCAAAAAAATTAAATGTTGTCACCATGTCCTCACCCTCATGTTGTTCATGCATGAGTTTCTTATGATGAACATAAAAGAAGATTTTTAAAGTGCCGACCAGTTGTTGGTCCCTGTTGACTTCCATAATAGATAAAGAAATATAAGTAAGACAGCAGGAAACATTATCTTTCTTCATCAAGTCTTGAAACTGTTTTCTTTTCTGTCTTGACATATTTCCTGTTGAAACTGGAAATTTGGGCCGGAGTTAACTAAAACTGAAACTCCAACAAAAAATATAAAAAAGCTGTTACTTCAGATTATTTGAGCAAATATTACTAAAACATTATCATAATATAATATTATAACATTTAAGCAAAATTTTTTTTTAATTAGTTGAAGTGAATATACAGTACAAGAATAATTACAGCTAAAATTGAAATAAAAATGACAAAGCACACAAAACAATTAATAAACCTTTAAGAAAAGTGAAGGAGAAAAGGGAACATAGGAAAATAAAAACACATCAATGGAATAATTGAGAATAAAAAACAGATAACAGAAATGAGAAATAATTTGATACTCTCCAGTGTCATTTAATAATAGTAATAATAAAATCAACAAGTAATAATATTTATCAATATGTTAAGTGAGTCTTTGTCATTTATTTAAGTTTTAATTGTACTCTAATTTAAACTTATCTTATTTCAGTTAGTTTAAAATGCATTTTTCTCTAAATTTTATTTATATTTTTTGGTCAAATTTTATTTTTGCTTCATTTCAGTTAAGGAAAACCATTTTTAATAGTTAAAAAATGTTTACTTTTAGTGTATGTATTTATTTTTCTGACTTCAGTTAGTTGCAAATGCAACTTCTCTTAATTGCATTTACATGTTTTATCTACATTTTTTATTTGCTCTTCAGTTCAATTCAACTGTGATACTATTTAACCAGTTGCAGATAGAGTTAGTGGGAGGGAAATTCTCATTCTTGAGATTATTTGAGTTATGAATACGTGTGTTTCATCTTCCCAGAGGAGAAATTTATCATTGTGTAAATCAGATTTTTTCATTTTTTCAGTTCATCAGTATAAAACCTACTGTACATACATGAACAAAAAGCCACAAAGCATGGGGGTCTTTAAAGGGGTCAACCTGTGCCACATGCACATTTACAAGCTGTTTGGACTGAAATGTGTACACAACCACCCTACAATGATAAAGATCCACCAGTAGTTTTCTTTTAATTTCATAAAAATAAGTTGCCCCTT
>JAUMHI010000064.1:4174164-4202037 GCA_032359435.1 Enteromius unitaeniatus
TTCTCCTTCGGACACTGATTATCTGGTATTTGACCTTTGCTTCGGATTACGTTTACTCTTTGTCTGTGCCTACGTGGTTTTTGTCTGCCGGTGTTTGATTCTGTCTGTTTTTGACCCTGAGCCTGAATAAACCTGTTTTGCACATGAACTTGCACGCCTCACATCCCATTCATGACAGAATGAACCGTCGACTAGAGTTCAGCAACAGGCTTTTTCAGGGCTCACGCCGAGAACATTTATTGCCTCACTGGCAGGATTACTATTCCGCTTCAGAGACGTTCTTACGGTCATTGTATCAGCACGGACGGCGCATAGATGAGTACGTGCAGGATTTCATATCGGTTTCACACCACGTCAATGTGGATGAGGAGACCATTAAAGGGTACTTTCTATCCAGATTGGATTGCTGTTTACTGTGCGAGTTATCCACAGAGGATCCCGATTGGCTGCTGGCCAAGCTTATTTACTTTGTTTTAGAGTTCTGTGGATCGTCATTCACCGTGGGAGAAGTGGTGGAGGATTCGTGGCCTGCCGCTCTGCTGGGAACCCGTGGAACGGTACTCTCTGTGCCATTAGGCGAACGCACCGCACGAAACCCCCACGCTGCATAATTCGCCAGTACGGTTGCCAGGTCAGTGTAAAACCTCTGTTTCACCTCTCCGCACTCAAAGGGAATATGGCAAGCCATTTAAGCCTCAAACTCTGAAATCAGGCAAGCAATATTCTGTCTCCTCTGTTCAGTCAGTGGTGCAGCCTGGAGAGCTGCTTTCAGTTAACCCTGTTTCAGGTCCGCAAATAATGGGTCCCAGCCCCGTTTCACAGTGTGGCAAGCCATACAAACCACTGTTGGTCCCAGTTTTTCAGCCAAAAAGGCCATTTCAAGCCCTGTCGGTACCAGTTATACAGCCAGGAGTGTTGTATGATGTCCAGTCTGTTCCAGTCACACAGCCTGACGAGCTGTCGAAGGCCCTCACAAATCCCGGTGCAGGGTACGAGGGGCCGTGTTCTACCCAGTCGGTTCCAGTTATGCAGCCTGCGAAGCTGCAGAAGGCCCTCTGTGAGTCAAACCGGTCAGAAACGGGCATGAGCCCCGTAGCATGATACGAGGGTTAATGTCATATCCAGTCGGCCCCGATTACGCAGCCTAAGAAGCCGCAGAAGGCCCTCAATGTGTCAAACCAGTCAGTAATGGGTGCCAGCCCTGTAGCATGATACGAGGGGTCGTGTCAGTTCCGGTCAGTCCCGGTGTCACAACCAATCGAGCCACTCAAGGTCCTCGCGGTTCCAAGCCCGCATGCAACGGGTCTCAACCCCATAGCACGGTACGAGGAGCCGTGTATTGTCCAGTCAGTCCTGGTTCCCCAGGCAGTCGAGTTATCCGAGGCCGGTGACCCTGACTCATGTTGGCCGGATCCGCCAGACCCAGTCTGTTATCCGGAACCAGAGTGGCCGGATCCGCCTGAGCCGGTTGGAGAGCCAGATTGGTTGGTATCAGAAGCGCCAGAGCCTGTGGTGATACACCGACCACCCGAGCTCCACGTTGACTGTGAGGTCCCAGAGCAAGAATTTCCGGAGCCTGTGGATGGCTTGGATACTCCTTTGGGTCCCCTTATGGCTGCATCCTCTCTGGAGAAGTCGGTATCAGCCGTAGATTCTCTAGAGCCCCCATTCGTGGCTGCTCAACCCATGGATGTAGCTGGGTCACGGTCCGGAGGGTTCAGGGGGATGCAAGCACAGTCAGTTGGGTCCCAAAGAGAGCTTCCACCATCGGTCGAAGGGCGCATTCATTCCCTGTCTGGTCTCGAAGGGCGTATTCATTCCCTTTCTGGTCTCGAAGGGCGCATCCACTGTCTGTTCGGTCTAGAAGTGTGTTATCACTGACACTGGCGCGTTCACTGTCAGTGAGGACCCCGAGGGCGCAATGTCAGTCGGTTCGGCTCAAGAGGGCACATTCACAGTCTAGACGGTCTCGAAGGGCGCGTTCACTGACTGGTTGGTTCTTGAGGGCGCAAAGTCAATCTGCTGGCCCCAAGAGGGCACTGTTGCTGTCTGGCCTAACCAGAGGGGCTCTGCTGCCATCCGCTCCACCCTGGAAGATGGCCTCGCTGTCTGTTTCACCCAGGAGGGCGTTCCCGCTAACCGATCCACCCTGGAAGGCTTCCCTGCCAACAGCTCCGCCCAGGAGGGCTTCTCCGCCGCCTGCCACGCCCCGGTGGGCTTCTCCGGCGGTTGCTCCGCCCCGGTGGGCTTCTCCGGCGCTTGCTCCACCTAGGAGGACGTCTCCGCCGCTTGCTCAGCGCAGTCACAGGTATTTATTGCGAAAACCATAAGCAGTAAAAAAAAAAACATTACAAACAAGTTGTTGCATTTCAAGTCCTTCTGAAGCCATACAATGTCTTTATCCCCATTAACGCGTTGACTCTTATTCAAAATACACTCTCATCCTGTAGAATGACGCACATCGATCAGCAGACACTCAAGAGCCAATAAGATTTCACAAGAGCATGACGCGATCGGTCAAAAGACACGCGAGAGCTAATAGAACTTTACAACCAAGGCTGACTTAAGGATACCCCCGGCAGAATTTGTAAAATTTGCACAAAGCGAAAATAAATTAAATAAAAATTGCGCAAAGCTGCAGCTGCCTGCAGCAGAGATGAGTCATGGCGGATGGAGAGATGGTGATCAATCCTTTTGTCTATAATGGCAATATAAATAACCAATTTTTTAATCCAAATCCATGCGTGGATCACGGATGATGCCTGTCACTGAATTACATTGTAATCTTTTACATGAGCCCATCACGCAATTTTCGATGATTACGTGATACTAACACGGAATTATGCATTAAGAGTTCATGGTTATTTCACGCAATTCTATGAGATCAGGTTGTTTGGACCCCATTGACCTCTATTTTATGGACAGAAGCAGATGGAACATCTTCAGAGAAGAAAGAAAGTCATAGAGATTTTAAATTAAATGACTAAATGATGACAACATTTTTATATTTAATTAACTAAACCTTTTTGAACATTTAAACCCAAAACATTAATTTGTTGACTCAAAATCTCACAGTTACTTGTGACAACTTCTCCAAGTGACAACTAACCCCAGTGACCTCTAATACACAAAATCTTTATCAAAGCTGACTAAATTTGCAGATTGTGTATAGCATCCCCCCACAAACATGACATCTCTGTCATAGTTTGACTGATTTCAGGGCGACAGTGTTTAGAGGAAGGAAATGACAGCAAATGACCCTCTCTGGCTCACTCTGGCACATTGATGTCAGGCCAAAAGAGACACTCAGACTTGAAGTGAAACTGAGCACAGGCGCTAGACGAGGCAAGATCTAAAAAAAACACTCTTCGGGCAGAACATCAAGAAACGGCGACATGCTTCAGGAGTCATGCTGAAATCTGTGAGAGATGTAACGATTCACAAACAACAACAACAAAAAAAAAACTGAGGAGCGCATGATAAATGAAACGTAAGTACAAGCTTGTTTCGAACCGGGAGCTGTCAACACAACGACTCGCAATGCTGCACCTCCATCTGAGCCTCCGCCAGGAGTTTGAACACAGTCAGCCAGAGTTTTCACGAGTCAGTGCTAAGAAAGCTAATATTGATTCCACTTCACAGTTATAAATTCTTATTCCATGAAGGTTCTGCATTGACTGCGTCACTTGTGCTTTATCACAGAGAGACGGATTTGCGGAGAAGGAATATGATTTAATTTTACCATGGGGGGTTAGAAATACATCGACTGTAAAGAAATTATGACACGTTAATGAGCCACAAAAGCCAAGGCATTTACTGAATGCGCAATTATAATGGCTAATCCAAAAAAGAAACATGAGGAATCATTTGCAAAGCCGATTAAATATACTTTCAATTTTCATTTAACTTGACGCACTTATTAAAACAAGCTAAGCATTCACATTATTTACAGTAGTGATGAGTAATAACATGCAGCATGACTTATGAATTCAGATATTAAGGCTGTTTCTGGGGAGGCTATTAACATTGAGTTGTCTTGTTTGTCGTCGCGCGAGGACGGGAGAGTTATTAACTGATCCACAGAAATCTGGGCTCTTCCAGGTGTATCTCCAGCTGCAGCATGAGATTGATGGGAGGCCTTCACATCACTTCCTGTACGGGTTCATCCTCTCGCATTATCCACCCGAATCCACAGGTCAAAGATGGAAACAGTGAATCTAAGAATATTCTCTAACGTCAAGGAGACAATTCTGTCTTCACTCATTCTTTAGTTTCCTTCCCTCAGGCTCATTGTAAGGACAGAAACATAGATAAAGGTACACAAATAAAGACATAAATGTTTGGCTAAAATGCTGAAGGTGCACAATGCATGCTAATGTGTTGCTGTGATGGTATTTAGCCCTCAAATGTGATTGTGATTTGATTTTGGTATTGTTTCCAGCAGCATTAAGAATATTACACATTACATAAAATACATAAAATGTATTATTAGTATAGTGTGCATGTACTATTTGCATGCGGAAAATAAATTATTACTGGACTTATCAGTCAAAATATAATTTGCTCTTTTGGCAATGCTATTTTGATTAATTTCCTGATAAATTTTATTATTGTTAATGAATGTGTAATTAAAAATAATTAGCTATAAAATAAATGAAACATATCTGTCGTTATTGTTCACACTCAAAAATACTTTCTACATAGCCAACAGACATCAGCTACTACTACTATTAATAACAATACCAAAATGATATTTTATAACACATACACATACAGATTTTTTGAGTGGAATCCACTAAAATAGGTTCTCTATACAATTCTGGAAGCACAAATTAAGCGTTAAAACATCCTTTCCAAGTTTAGAAACAACACTGCATTGTCAGAATTACAATTTGTCAAGTGTAAATGAGATCTGTGCCCCTGTATTTAAATCCTGGTAAACACAATCTCTGTAGAAAGCCTACAGAAAGACACTTTCTGTGTTTCCTAGAAACTGTTTTTGTGAGTGTGTGCCTTCCAGAAGAAGCCTCCAGTCTGGCCTTTATGGCTGGAATAAGAGTATCAGGAATTGTGTCCAAGAAAATGAAAGGAAGACATTGCAGGCCCTGTCTTCTGAAGCTCTCTCTTCCCCGTTCCTGTTCCCTTCTCTGTCACTAATTAGCCAGAGCCGGCAGCTGGGAGCGATAGGAAATGGCACAGGCTGAAAATGACATGGATCAAGAACACCACCGCCTAATAACATGCAGCACACCACCAGCGACGCCACAGCCCACCAGAACGGAAGAATAGAGTTGGCTGGCCAAACGAGAGATGCTAAGCTGCACACTGAGCCCAGAGTTAATACCTACCAAGATGAAGGGAGATCGCTTCCCAAAGCCAAACCTTCCCCTGGCTTAACGTTGAGGAATGTCTTTTAATTAAAGATGAGGCGAGGAGTTATTAAATAATAGATTATTCCTAACTGAATAGATGAAATTATGCTGTTCATTCTCAAAATCAAATAACCGGCGTACGCCTCGCTTACTCATTAATCTCTTTATTTTATGGGGTTTGGGTTTGCAGCACATTTATAGTTTCAATAGTTTCTATAATCACACCAAAACTGTTAAAAATGCAGATTTTTTTACCTGATTAAAGGCCCACAGGTTTGTTTTAGCAATTCGGAACCATTGCAATTGATGTAATAGGAATTATTAGATGCTAATTGGATTAGCGTTCCTTGAAGAGTAAAGAGTCGAATTGGATGACATGAAGATCAGTTAAAAATGGGATTCAACCATGTATCTTGAAACTAGACAGAAGTTGCAGTGGAACAATGCCAAGCACAGAGATTGGTATGCTGAAAAAAAATGACAGTGATTTTTACGGTAAAAAAAACAGTAAATGCTACAGTAAAAACCTGTTAAATGGTTAAGGTTAATTTCTGTAAAATTCACAGGGAAAATTTGTAAATTGACATTCCCAGAATTTCCTGCATTAAATTTTTTTCTGTTTTTTTTTCTTAATTACTGGTTCTTCTGATCTTTTTCTCATATTTTTTTCTAATCTGTTATGGCTATTATTGTATGTATGTTAAATGTAATTTTGGTAAAATGTATGTTTATTGCATATTTTAGTAGTTTAATGAATCATCATGATGGTGTTTAGTGTTTTTGTGAAAGACACTGAGCACCTTCTATATATGTTCATATTTAAAAGCTCCTTGTGATGGGCTCTGGTTCATCATGTGACTTTTTTATCACCACCTGCATTTAGTGTTTATCAGTATATTTCAAAAACAGACCTTTAATAGGTTTGTATATTAAAATTACTGTATATGAGTTAATGAAATTACAGTATGTAACTGTAAATTTAACTTAAAACTGTAAAAACTAAAACAATGTTACCATATTTCTTTAGCTGCTGTACATTTTATAGATTTTCTTTTACAGTGTATATACTGTGAGAAAAACGTGCCTTACTTTTAAATTTAGAACTAAATATGTGTAAATTTTTCAAATAAATAACAAAAGTTTCCCTGTGTAGAGAGGAATTGGGAGTCACTTCTTTAGCAGTTTCATTTACAATATTAAATGGCCTTTAAAGTTGTTAAACATAAATAAGCAACCCTAGTAAGTAAGTCGGTTCAAACAACTCAAAGTTTAAACCTGAACTCTGAGTTGACTAACCCAGAGATTAAAAACTCAGAGTTTTCGGTTTCAGAACAGCTGATCTGAGTTAGGTAAATAAACTCTGAGTAGACTAATTCAGAGTTAAGCGTGTACACCGCGACTATAAAAAGGCATTATCAATGGAGCACAGGGTTTTTTTCAGGGTTAACATACAGAGTTTTCATTTAACCTCCTTTCTGAAATGGGCCCCAGGTGATAATCCATTACTTTCCAAAATAAATAAATAAAGTAATGCAATTAGTTTTAAGGAGTAAGGCATGTAATACATTACTTTAAAAAAATTTCTTTTCCCAACACTGGCTATCAAGATGTTGCAGGCTTCAATCCTACACAAGAGAACTGACAGAAATGCATATTATAGACAGAAATAAATAATTGTCCAATGACAGTGACGGATAATATGATGTAATGCTTTTATAAAACCAAGCATTATGGACCTCTCAAATCCTGCATGAGTCAACTTCACTGGCACTTCTTTCAACACCGTTACACACTTATATCTGGTTTTCATTTGACGATAAAATAAATTGTGTATAAAGGAAAGCTTTGCATTTGCCTGCTTCTTTCCTATAAATACAGTGTCAAAAATTATTTCCCTTCAGATTCAGGGAGATACTCTCACTTCATGGCCTTGGATGAACGTGCAGCAGTGAGCTTTGTTTAACCTCACATCTCAGCTCTCTATGCAACCTCAGGGTCACTCTATGTGCTTGAAGCTACCGGAGAACATAGCATAGAAACATGCAACACATTGACCTACTGAGTGTCAAGGAATCGGGTCTGTATTAAACTAGACTAATATAAAATATATAAAAAACAAAGGAAAATTAAATAAAGAGGAAAAGTGTAAAAGAAGACTCAATAGAGAGAGAAAAGCCAATGTCAAAGAGAAAATGCTAAAGAATTATAGGGTCCCAGAGGTTGCGCAACCAGTGTGAGCTATGTTCAAGGCAATGTACATAAAGATGTCAGGGTCAGGGGTCTTCATCTGAATGTTTTTTATAAAACAAAAAGAATAGTGTTTGAGGTAATGCCAAAAATCTTTCTTGTGCTTAACTGTCAAGAAAATAAATGTCACGATACAAGGAATCTTACTCACCCTAAAAATGGACTTTTCTTTAAACAAAATTGTCCTTTAAAAAGAGTCAGAGTACCCTATCAACCAGTCATGCAGAACACCAAGCAACCACACATAAGCAACAACCAACAACCCCCTAAAACTACCCTGAACATCCTTACAAACACTTGACTCATGTGACCACCCATATCACCCTAGCATACAAATCAACACCCTAATGCCGAGTTCAGACTGCACGATTTTCAAAGTAGTCGCGTCACAGATCTTTTCACACTGCATGACTATTTGAGGTAACATTCAATCGCTGCTGTGTTCACATCGGCTACAGGGGGTTTCACACTGCATGAATTTTATAATAGGAAAAATTTCCCTACAACTTTGTCTCTGCTCTCAAACTACGTCTCACAATCAAACACACACCAGAAATTACATGGAAACAACACGAGGTCACATGTGCAAGACTAGATTTCTCACATGAGATGGGGAATATTGTTAAAAATTGTAGCCAGCATGTAGCTTGTCATACAAATGTGCATGTACGCTCATTTGCAGCGAAAAGAAGAAAAAGGAAATATTATGGAGGAGGATATTTACCTTCTATACCTTCGTAACTCCTCCCTCAACATCCCGTTGCCCTGGATGTTTCTCTGTAGGTAATCGCCGATGTTATTTTCAGTCAGAACACATGATTTTGAAACACGTCTGTGATTTTTCAAAACCTGTTGGCAAGTCAAAATCTGAGTGTTGTTGTGGGTGGTTGGTAGAGTGTTAAAGGTAGTTGCTAAAGGGATGTAAGTTGATGCTTAAGGTGTTGTATGTGTTTGCCAGGGTGGCATTGGTGGCTAAGAGTGTTATAAATGTTGTTAAATACACTGGTTGCTAGGGTGTTAGAGGTGGTTGTTTGAGTGTTGTAGATGGTTGTATTGGTTTGCATGTGACGGCTAGGGTGTTTTGGGTGAACGTAAGAGTGTTTTGGAAATGGTGTTAGATAGTTGCCAGGTTGTTCAGGGTGATTGTTAGTGAGTTATGGGTAGTTGCTAGATGGATGTGAGTTGTTTCTATATAAGTGCCTAGAGTGTTGATTTGTATGTGGTTAACTCTTAACAACCACCCTAAAAAGTCAGCATAAACCAGAAGTTCGCAAATAATTTTACGTCCATATTGTGACATACTTCTGAGAGAAAAAGAATGGGGGGGAGGGTTATACTTCAAATAGATTGAATATAGTAAGTAGGTGTTTCATACAGAAATGAACACTGAAAGTTAGAGGGGCGTGGTTAAGAATGTCATGCTCATGGCCAAGCTGTCAAACTGATGTCATCAAAAAAGGCACGCCGTTTTAGAGAGGAGGAGCATTTCCAGAGATGGATTAAAGATTACGAAGGCAAACTATTTACTTTTCTGGATTGACTTGCACAGATGAATTGTTCACCACAAAAAAAAGCAAAGTGTGCTAATAAATATAATCATGCCGGTTTTGATTTCATGCCGACTTTAACACCCTAGCAACTTAGTGCCACCTAAAACACTCTAAAAACCATGGAGATCATGGTTGACATACAAACCAACATGTTCAGCGATAACTAAAAACCCCACTAGCAACCACCCATAACACTATAGTTCTCACTCCCTCTGTCCCCCCTCCACTCTTAGCGTATGGGTCACTAATGGTGCGCAGATGGTGTTCAGACTACAAGCAGTAAGAGGGGTCTTCAGGATCACGCTCTCTCATATGCAGGGAGGTGACCTGTACATACCTGAGCCCCAACCCCCCTCCCTCAGCCACGCCTCGAGTGTCGAGGTCTCTGCCCAGCCAGACCCTATTAAAGTATATGAGCAGAGAGCCATTCGTCCTGCCCGAGCCTTTAAATACAAACATCCTGATAGTTTAATGGGCTAATTACCTTGGATTTCAGTTCCTCAACAGCAGGTCACAGTTGTGAGGATGCAGGTCGATTCTTGCTCTGCTCGGAGGACGAAAAGAGCATTTAGTTTTATAAGGTTTTGTATAACAACACACAACAACAAATCCGAACAGCACATGATAGGTGAGATTAGGTAGTAATTCATTAACTAGATCCTGTGTGTGGGAATGTAACCATGATAAACTGTGTGATTAATATGTGACTACAGCCTAATGACAGATCCTCCCATTTGGCTGCTCTGGAATGATGGGATTTGGCAGCGCTAAAGAGCAGGGGGTCACTGCCCATGACCTTTGACCCCTGTGCTTTAGCTATGAAAACAGATCCAAACAATGCTCTTTGGCATAAAGCTCCACTGCTAGAATGCACATCTTGAATAAAGCTTTAACAGGACTCCCCATTCAGTGTTTATATTTAATTAGTTAGCCAACTGACGTTTAACAGCAAATAGTAAGACGATACAGCTATAAAATGAATGTGAATGACATTAAATGAAGATATTCTCAGACTAAATTCTGAAAAACATTTGCACCCATATTAAGATCTCAGACTTTTTAGCCTAGACTTAGACCTAGCCATTTTGAACACAGTTGGAGACTGTTAAGTAGAATTGAATTCTCTCTACCAACTCTGAATAAGCTATGATTAGGAGAACCATTTCTTCTCATTCATTCATTTTTTAAATACCATAAAATATGCTTCCATTGATGTTGTATAGTCTGAACTATATGTTTTGCACCACATAGAATAATGAAAATCATCATCTTTCTAACATAGTACTGATTTGGAAAGAGAAACAAACCATTAGCTAACTCTTGTTTCAGAGAGCTCCTTCTCACCTGCCTATTAGCTCTGTGCTTCAGCTTTTGTGTTGAAAAGGAGAAATGTGTTTCACTGGGTTGCTGCACACAGAGAAGGCTAGTGCCGTGGAGGGTACGCATGATTACTGATTTCCCCCAGAGAGCGGAGGCGCGGTGAGAGTGTGGCTGCTTTGATTATGGAGCAGGAGGGTTCTCACAGCGCTCCAGACGGACAGGCGGCACATTGGGGGGCTGATTTACGTGGCTGTTGTTCCCCGGTGCTCTGTTCTAATCAGACTATCATTAAAAACAACAGAGCAGAGTCTGTGCATGGAGTGGGAGCCACTCAAGATAAACGTTTAACCCTTCCTCTAGAGGCTGAAGGGGTTGAGTCTGATTCCTGCCAGATTATTTGATACATTTTAATGAATCTATCAAAAGATGTGAAAATCTCATGACAATTTGTCAGCGATTGTGAAGTTTATATTGAAGTTTAAATATTGATGACAAAGCTTTGAAACCAGGGCAGATCTGCATTCAAATTCATAGTGCAAAGGTAAACTCAATAAATCAACAGTCAAATGGGAGAAAGGGCTTTCAAGAGATGCAGTGGAACATTTTTATACAGTAGAAGACGAGCTGCGTTTTGTTGGCAGTTAATGAGAATCATTCCTCACAGCTAAAGGTGGAATAATAAATCTGTTCAGTGGAAATGCGCACAACATTGTTTCTCATGTCCTACACTGAACATTGCAGCCTTGACTAGGAGTGTCTTTACAGTATTTAGCAGCTCTTATACAGTGTGCACAGCAAACATTTCTGGCATGCTGTGATGTGACAAAACTAGATGGTTACACTGGAGAATCTCTGTAGAACCTGAAAAAAAGGTATAATTTACAATGTTTTTATTAAATTCATGTTAAATCCAAAGGTCTCACTTTATATAAAGTGGCCTTAACTAATATGTTCTTACATCAAAAAATAAGTACAATGTACTTATTGTGGTCATATTGCATTCCAAAATAATTTTGCTGCTACTGAGGTGGAATAACTACATAATTAATTAAAGGAATAGTTCGCCCAAAAACGACAATTCTGTCATAATTTACTCACCCTCCAGTAGTTCCAAACCTGTATGAAGTTCTTTGTTCTCCCGAACACAAAGATACTTGTAAGAACGTTTGTAACCAGGCTGTTTTGAGTCATCATTGACTTACATTGTATTTTTTTCCTACTATGTAAGTCCTTTTTCCTACTAAGTCAATGGTGACCCAATTAAAATCATACAGGTTTGGAACCACTGGAGGGTGAGTGAATGATGACAGAATTTGGGTGAACTATTCCTCTAATTTAAAGTGGGACCAAAGCAAAGTCAGTCATATTAATGTGCCCCTATAATGGATAAAAAAAAAATTGGTCTGAATGAAAATGCGAATTATTTCTTTGCCACTAGATGCCACTTTTGGAGCTTTAAAAGCTCACAAACAATTATTTAACCGAAATCGACCCATTACTGGAGGGGTTTGGAAAAATGATTGAGAAAATCGTTTGGGATTCGTTGAAAATAATGGAAAAATAAATGCATATTATAGGACAATTGAAGATTTTGAACTTTCATGCATGCCATTCTGTCGAAATATGAACCTTTCATAACCCATGAGTGTTGCGTTATTTTTTGGTCATCAGCATAGTTCACTACCATTCATGAACATGTGCTTCGCAACTATAGTATAAAAGGCTTGCACATAAGAAAAAAAAGTATTCATCCATCCATCCTTTAAGCTTAGGCCTGAAGTTATCATCTAATGCAATGATATACGTCTTTATGAATGTGATTTATGCCTCAATTTCAGTGTAAAAGCCAAATTCAAATCATTAGATCACATGGTTTGATAATTTTTTGTACATAGCAATTTGGAATTTATTTGGAATTCATTTGGGATCATTCTCCACGAGAACCTTCTCTACTTGAAGCAAGTGTTGTTGAGAGGGTGGAAAGGCCCTTTGGCTGGGTGTGGGTGTGTATTGATGGGGGTATCTATGTGCTGGGAGGGACTTCGGACTTCTTTTGTTTCCTTTAGCCTCTCTTCTGATGTGCAGTCAGCACTTGAGGAACATCCCTTTTCATCTGAAGCCTGCCAGCTGTGAGGGCAAGTCAATAAGCCAATACTACCCCATTACCCCCCCACCTCCTACCCCAGGCACACACGTCCCCCAGCCCCCACCTCCCTTTGTCTCTGCATCTGTGTCCTGACTGTAGGTGAAATTATCACACTGTTGAAACAAGTGCTAAAAGCCGGCTGCTCCTCCCCCTCCACTGCTCCAGGTCTGGGCTGGAGGTGATCCAGACAAGGAAAGAGTGAGAAAGTCCCGGCTTCCCTGCCACTGGACATGAGAACCGTCTGTCTAGAAACATCCCAATCTCTCGCTCCCACTCTGAGCTCTCGCCCTCCTGGGGTGAAACACAATTGCCTCAGGGCTACAAGGTCTGCTCGACATTGAGATACCCTTAATCTCCCTGGGCTCAGCGTGTCCCGTCACCATGATTGGGAGAATCTCTGTCTACCTGAGAGCTTTGCTCCTGGATATAAAGTGAATCCCTCTTCATCGTCATACTAAAATAACCCTCAACCCTAAGCATTAAACTCCATTTATGCTACAGACATCAATGATACTCCAAATCATGCAGTTTGTTGAGGAGAAGAGCACTTTTACTTTTGTAAGTGATTGAAATGGTCTGGTAGACATAACCAGGGTGAAAAATTCTTCAGATGCATACTAAAGGAAGGACTCAGCAATTTCTAGAGAACAAGATGGGGTCTAGTCATCCAATTGTTTTTTTTAAGACAACATTCCTAACATAGTGGCTGTTTATGCAACTGTCCTCGGTACATCAGAAAAAAAACTGGAAATGATGGAAACAAGTAAGCAATGACGTCAAGAGGGCAACATTTTCTCAACAACTTTTCTCAACAGGTGTATTTGACTTGAAGCAACACAGCGTAAACCAATCGGTGTACGGCATCAAAGTACTATACTAGCATTTCTAAAACACATAAGAAGCTGTCTGCTCTCTAATCTGTCTTGGTACTTTGATGTCATACACCGATCAGTCTGCACAGTGCTGCTTCAAAACGAAACCACCTGTTGTATATCTGCAGTACATGCTCTTGGACACACAGATGTAGAAAGTATGTGCTAGTTTGCAGTTGGCTTACAAATCCACAGTCCCTCATCCATTATTATCCACAGTAGTCCATGCCTAATTTCACTTGACTCCCAAGTTTACTTTAAGGAGTGAATGTTTTTTTTTCTTTCCCTGTGTTGTATTATGTTTTATTATGCCGTGGACGAGGGCTTTTCTAAAAATGAATGGATGGTTCACCTGCGGTCGCTATCTTCTGGCGAAATGCTGGAATTCATTCGGCCACAACTCTCACAGTGCATTATGAGTGATCTCTAGCTGTTGTACATCTGTTGTGCACTTATTTTTGTGGTACATTGTGGGATCGAATGAGTGTACTATAGTTTTGGAGACTACTTAAAATGGCTGTCCCCGCAGGGGTGAATAGGGGGTGAATTCAGATACAGCCCTAGTTTTAATATAAATTTTTTAATGCACAATACAAATTACTGCCACCTACAGGCAATGAGAGTTATATCTTGTTTCATGAATATGCAAAATTTATTTTTTTGAATGATGAAAACAGTCTACTGCCACCTGCTGCTATGGAGAGTTAGTTCTTCATAAGCAGGTGCCGAACACATGGGCTGGTTGGCCAGTGGTACAAGCTAAACTTTTTGGCACAGATTTAGGTGACGTGAAGTAAAACTATGGTTTGTTTTCATCGCCATTAAAGGGCCCCTTTACAGTCTTAATATTGTTTGGGAAATCTCCTACAATAGGTTTACATGCATGCAAGGTCAAAATATTGTTTTCTCAAAATATGTATTTAATATAACTTTCTATAACTAACAACTTTCCAACGGCCCAGTCTGTTGTGACTGGTCTGCCGCATAGGGCTTGTGTTGGAAGAAAATGGTGCATTGAACCCCCCAATATTAGATAAGCAGTCACCAGTGAAATGACAGGAATGCAAGAAAAAAACAAAAAGATTATAGTTGCACTGCTGTGGTACAGTAGAAAAATAATTTAACTACAAATTCTTTGTATTTCTATTTTTATTATTTTTTAATTTTCTTTGCACCATTTTAGAGCAGATAAGAAATGACAAGGAGCAAAGCGGGCAATAGGATCAAGATTTGACATGAGCCTGACTAGAACCTGAGTCAAACAAGGGTCAGTGTCAAAGCACATGAGTTAACCACCAGGCCTCAGCTACACAGTTATGTTTTTCTAATACACCTCAGAGCTTTGTCTAAGGGCACTGAAATGTTTGATCCATTTTCTTTTTTTTCTGGGTGTTCAAGAGCAGGATCGAGCTTGACTTGGGGAAACTATGGTACAAGTCTGTGGAATCAAAGTCAACAAATGGAAAAATAATTTTTAAAAAGATGATCAAAATGGCCTGCTCCCTCTCGTTCCTTTCACATTTCTGTCCGTCTCTTGCTCCAGGATGTTTTTATTTGCTTCCCTCTCAGCTTGCTGTGATCAATAGGATGCACCTCAGTGGGCCTGGTTTGTTCTCACATCACCAGCCAGGGGGAGAGAGAGTTTCCTAGTCAAAAAAAGAGAACTACAAAGAGTCGGTGGAAGCAGACAGAGAAAATAAAGGGAGGGTTTATCGGCCTCCTTATATTAGAGACCGTTTAAGCAAAATGAGACAGTAAAAATGCCACAGTTTAATGGGCAGCTACAGGATGTGTGGTCATAAAAGATACCCCCCACCCCATCCTAGGTTCCCTCTCTCTGTATACTGTATCTCTTACTGGTTAACAGTGGATAAATAAAAACATCAGTAAAATGGTGGGAATTTGGATCAAATGAAATCTCAAATCTAAATTTAAAATAACCTTGCATGCAGATACTTTTCACAAATAAATCTCACAAATAAATCTTTCTTTCTTTTTTTGTGCAATGTGACTTCTTTCATAACCAGAACATTTACCCCCAAATTCCTGTTACTATATGCTATCATACAGATTGTGTAGTTAGACAAGTACAAGATAATCCACAAGAATCACACCAGTTATTTTTCTTTGTGTAGTAGTTTTAGTGGTTGAAAGGCCACATTATATACTCTGAATGATCTCTACTGGACATTGGGTCTTGACACAAAGGCCACAGTTGCACATGAGCTATGAAGAGAAAAATACACTCACGAGCCCTGTGGGCAATCACACTGCAAGCTCTTCTTTCAACAAAAGACCTCTGTAATCTACTTCTGTACTCGGCTGAAAATTGATTCTTCTCTCCGGACTGCATAGTAATGATGAGATGAGTTTATCACTTAATCTGGTGAGTTCCAGGCTCGACCAGGAACACAGAGTTGTCTGATCGTGACTGTACAATGTAATTAAGGCTGGTGAGGTCTACAGTGTATCAGCTGAATCATTTTGTTCTCAACTCAAAATGCGTTAGTGTGTCATTTTGGCCATGAATAGTAAAACAGTGCTTGTTGTCATGGAAACTCAGTTAATGTATCATAAGTAGCTAATATGCCTACGAGTATTTAGTGACCCCTGACCTCGGTTTCTTCAAAAAAATTCAGTATTAATCCATTTTTTTGTATGCGTGTTTGCACTTTTGACACTATTCCATGTCAATTATATATTATAAGGTGAATTACAATACAAATACTTATTTATTTTTATAAAATTAACTCTTACTACTTTTTGCATTCTCATTCTGTAATTGTT
Organism: Enteromius unitaeniatus; assembly: GCA_032359435.1. NCBI lineage: Eukaryota > Metazoa > Chordata > Actinopteri > Cypriniformes > Cyprinidae > Enteromius > Enteromius unitaeniatus. The sequence goes on from JAUMHI010000064.1 coordinate 4,190,459, forward strand.
ACTTTAATCATGACTCCAAATTTTGCAGAGTTAGTTCTTGAATCATCATTTTTATTACGAACAAATTCATTCCACCAAGTTGAGGCCTAGTAACTGGGAATATCAGTATTCAGAATGACATCAACAAATGTATGTTGTCCTGATATTTACATGTTGTATTCATAAAGCCATCTATAAAGGAACTAAAAGTTTTATTACCTTACATTTGATCATATTTTCATATTTCCCATTTTACCAATCTGGGTTATGATCATTAATTAAACCCAAAATTTAGTTGGAATAAAATTAAATATAATAAAAAAAAACATTTTTTTAAATACATACATACATACACACACATATAAAATTACATCATATTTAAATTATATATACATTTAAAAAAAAACAACACAATTTTTTACAAATAATAAAAATGGCACAAGAACATAACAAAATAAATGTAAAAATTATAAAGATATTGAAAAGATATAGAAAAATAAAGAGAATGGTTCAATAAGTTTTTGATTCAATATAAAAATAACAATTTGAGATTGCTTTAATTGTAGTAAAAATAGCTGTACTCCTGAATTTGTGTGGTTGCATGGCGTGGTACATTTTTGTAAGTAAAGTATTCTTAGCATAGCAGGGTTATTTGATCCTGATCTCCAGATGGACAGAGATGGATATCTCGGCTCCCTTTCGTCTGCGTCATAACATACGAGAGCTGTGATAACACTCCAAACACCATGTTGATTGTGCGTCAACAGCAACTCCACTCAAAAAGTGGCTAGTGCACGATCACAGATGACTGCCAGAAACAACTGTGTGAGTGTATCTGTTTCATTCAGGAAGAGAGAAAGGATGAAAAAAGCAATCAATACATCACTCGAGAGAAAAGCGACCATTAAATTGGGATTATTTCTGGTAGGCTCAACAACAATAAAAAATGTGCTTCAAAAAAAGGCTCAGACATGGACAGCTAGCACGAGCTGAGCCTGTGATTGCTTCCTCTATAGGAAATAAAGCGTTTAAGGTTAAATTTTGGCTAATAAAAGACAGAAACCCTCTTATGTTGACTGTTTGAAACATCAGAGAACGGAAGGGAGGATATTAATGCTAATCGGGTTCCTCTTATCCATCTGCACACAGAACAAGGCCTTCAGAAGCGTCTAGCAGACTCCATAAAATCAGACTGACATATTGATCAGGGCCACAATTAAGCTGCTCTATTCAGTAGGTGCCACCATGAGGAATTTAGCCCCGAGCCGCTGCTTGCAAAGGAGGATTTTGGAGACATTTTGGCAGTTCGAGTGTCTCTGGTGCAAAACAGCCACAAAGGCCGGCTTGTTTGCCGACAGCTACGAGGGAATAAAAATAACGCAAACAGAAAAGAAGAGCGTCACATGACATGATCACTGTACCAGATGACTGCATGCCAGAGTAAATGGTTAATGTCAGAGGCGAGCCACTGTTAGTTCAGTTAAAACCACAATGCCAGTTATTGTGAGCACGAACATGTGTCTGTGTGTGTAAATGCGTGGTATTGAGAGGCACACTTGTGGTTTTCATGCATGCAGGAGCCTGCTCTTTTTGCCCAGTCAGTGTCCTCTACACTCTTTCTTTCTTTTTCAAATCCTTTCTCACTTATCTTTCCAACATACGCACATTTGTAAAGCTATAACCCACATATTACTCATAATTGTGTATTTCTCATCAATTAGACTTGTTATTTCCTTTGTCATTTTAGGTTTACAATTGCATCTTTATTTTTAATAATTTTGAAGTAATGTTTAACAATTACACATTTTTATTTCTCAAAAATGAGGTCCTACGAATTTGCACAAATTAGCCACCTCATAAAATATCTATGAATTGCTGTGAGACTGGGCTGGACTTTTTATAGTAACATTTTGTGTATTGATCGATCGTGGAGCAAACAGTATGCAGAGGGGCAAAACATGCAATAATCCAAAAGGCAAGGCTGGGGCACTCCTGGCTGGTCAAAGTAACTTAATGTACAACAATTTTTAAAAACACTTTTTTCTATTTCTCATAATGTATTCATAGTTTCTCATAGATGAGATTTACTTTATTTTACTTTACTTTTACTTTACGTTTATTTCCTGCAATTGCATTTATCTTTCGGAACTTTGTGATGCATGTGTGAATTTTTTTATTCACACATGCAGCTCGTTGCAAAATTCATAGCTGTGCTTCAAAGCAAAATTCAAAGCTCATAGCTTCTAGCAATCGCAATATATGTTTCATAATTGCCTCATTTATAACCAATTCTGAGCATTTCTGGTAAATAAAACTTTATTTCCAATAACTGCAAAAATATTTCTCACAATTGCAATATTTTCTCATAATTGCAGTTGTATTTCTTACAACCTTATCTCACTTTTTCATTTTTAATCAGAAGCAGGCTTCCTATCCTAGGTCACATGGACGACTGGATTAGGCACCATTTGAATGCAGCATTTATAAAATCTTACTGATAATTAATGCAGTAATTAAAAGTGGGTTAACTTCAATGTTAACTGCTATAAATCGAATTGTTCATGACTCTTCCAGAGAGTTCTAAACATCTTCTGGCCCCTTGAAATTTTAATATACTTCCTCTAGCATTATCAGACACATTCCAACACAGTTCATGTCAGCACTGGTGTTGCCTTTAAAATAATCCACATCAGTCGTCTGACAGGTGCAAGTTTATAGGCATAACCCCAATAAAACCTAACGATGCCAATTGTACCTTGTAAATCCAAGCAACCGCAAAAAACCCTCCAAATGTCAGTATTTTTCATCCTTTTCTAAGCATGTCTTCCTCAGTGAGCTAAACATTTCCACAATTTCAAAAGCGAAAACACATACAGCTGCCGATGCTAACCTGTTAAACCAAGCGCTTAAATTTAGCTCAGCAGAAACCGCAAAAGGCTCGTCTTCACGTTCTTTGGAGGGGTGCAGAGAGAGAGAGTGACATTTCTTCCGTCTCTGCTTTCTCTTTATCTTTTTTGTTTCCAAACTGAAGTGGATTTCAGGGGATGTCGAAAGAAACAAAGTGCTTTCTCTTCGGGCTTGGCTCGAGACTGCTGTTAGCTTGGTTCATTTCACACACAGCTCAAACTATACTCTATTTTTACCTCACGAACGCAACGGCAGTGCTTTCTGAACTCACAGAGAGACAATGAGAAGTTCAGCCAGACCAGCACCAAACCAAAACCATGCAGGAACTACATATAAACATTACAAAAATTGTTTCTTTTTACATAAACTTTGTTGAAATTCCTGCAGTTTTTATCCATGACTCAGAGTACATCCTCCACAAGAAAGCATCAAAGCAAACGGTTGGGTCAGGTACCTTTTACCTTTGTTTTTTCGTTTGAAAGTCTGATTGTTTCACAGTTCCCTCTTTGAAAGCCATTGCCTCGGGGAAGTGCATGAGTTTTACAGCTCAGAAACAGTCGCTGTGCTGTTGAATATCACGACTAGGCCATTACTGTCAGGAAAGCGTCCAGATCAGCAGCCTAAGAACACTATAGTTTAAAATTAGCCCCAAGTGCATAAGTCATGAAATAGACATTACTCTAAGCATGTCTCTAATTAGTTTCATTCTTTATTAAATCACTGACCCGAGAGATGTTGGTACTGCTACTAGAAGACAATCACCATGAGACAGGCGCAAATATGTAACATACTAATCACGTACTAATATATATGCGCAGAGCTTGTTTTTATGTTTTTTGTTTTTTTACAAATGTAATTGCTTTTAATTAAGTTTAGCGTTTCGTTAATTTCCAATTACCAATATGCGTTTTTGTTTTCTTTTTTGGCCACAAATTGAAATGTAATCAAGTGTTCCATATTCCAAATGATTCCCCGAGGACCTGAGCATGCTTTGCTGCAAATTAAAGTGTTGTACACTTAAAATAACCAATTTTAAATGCTACATTTGCTGTCTGAGTCTCAGACCATGACCTTTTTAATGCCTGAGCAGAGTCGAGAGTAAAAACAAGTGGCCGCCGTCCAACGTGACTCACAAACTGCTTGATTCAGGAAAAAACTGAGCCCAGTTACAATATCTCAACTGCAGAGATGATGAAGCATTTTTATGACTTTTCATCATTTTGTCCAAAAATTGCTGAGGAAGAGGGCATGTCATGCAACACTTAATCTTTGATTGTAGAAATTGCTGGCAAATGTTTTCTGCTCCATTTTAATTTTAATATTAAACCTAGTTATTTAGTTAAAGGATTAGTTCCCTTTCAATATATATATATATATATATATATATATATAAACATGTAAATATTTGCAATATATGCATAATAAATATACACAGTACACATGCATATATAAGTTAAAAAAATATTACTTTTATTTGCGATTAATCATTTGACAGCACTGCACTTATATATACAGTATATATATATATATAGGCTATATATACTGTTTAACCACAAATGCTGAAAATCCTGGAATGTTTTCCTCAAACAATTCAATTTCATATCGACTGGAAAAAGACATGAAGTGAATAATGATTTAAACCTATTTATTTTGCTATACTATCCATATAAATGTGTTGTTAAGTTTATTAATTGCATTTACCATCTTCAAGCAACTGTATCCAAACAGACCCGTGACAAGCCATTTGAGAACCACTAAAATAAACTAAATGTAGCATCTATAAACCATTCTAGATGCTTCTCAGTATGTTTAACTGCCCTAAAAATTAGCCCATGCAATATATATAGGAATGCATTTAGAATGGTCCCGTGATTTTCTTGCAGGCAGCTCTTCTGTGCTCCTTTCAGCTGCTATACAGTGAGCTTCTTATAAGAGCAGAAAGCAGCTCTATCTAATCACCCCCTATTGGATTAAGCCAGAGAGAGAGCCCAGCTTTATTCCTCAAACAGATTTTTTTTTCTAATAACGTGAAGCATAGGTAGTGATTGAGGGAAGATAAGAAGCCAATAAATCATGTATATCACTCAACTGTTGTTTGCAAAAGATTCTTCTTGGAAGGAAGCTTCCTATAAAACCCAGGCGTGAATGTACTGTAGCTGGTCTGTGCTGTAAGCTGAGGTGGTTTAATGCAGTGTTGGAGAACTAAATGCTGACAATAATACATAGAATAGATTAAACAAAATACAGAAGCCTGGGGACAATAAGGTGTTTTAACACTTTCATATATAGATTTTGAAATCTTACCAACCCCAAACTTCATGGCAACATAACTGGATTTATATAAATTCAAGCTAAATGCCGTCATCAAGTGCTGAACTGAGATCCTCTTTTGCTAAACACAAGATTAAATAAGAAAAATATAAAGGATTTAATTTTATCCTCTGGGATTTTGTTGGATTGTGAAAATTGATCTCTGAGATCAGGAATGTGCATATTAAAACATTAAACAGAAGCCATTTTGATTCCATGTTGCCTTTAAATCATATTTTAAGATTCTGACAGGTGTTGAAAGCTTTTGATAGCCCCGTACTAAGGTCAGGGGACTACGAGAAGAGCATATGCTTCCTCCATCAATGGTCCGGCACTTCCTCTCCCAGGCCTGCATGGGAAAGCCTGTCATCTCTGAGCTGCCATTACATGCACTTCAGGGGCCTGATGTATAAATAACCCCACAGCCCTCCATCCCACCCAACATTTCTCATTCTCTCAGACTAATGCTCCTAACATGACCTAATCAAAATCAGTCAACATGATCAGACCGCTGGCAAAACTCCCCCCTCAGAGGTGCTGTTTCCTCCCACTAATGGCTGATAATGTGCTGTGGGGGGGTCATATGCGATCTGACACATAAAAAACACATAATGTGTATCTAGAGGAGGATGTCCACTGGGGCTCTTCACTAAGAAGATAACATTTCAGCATGCTGGCTGCGCCAATGAGTCTAACACACAGTCAAGTGTCTGAACAGCTTCCCAGTAAGTGTTTACAGTGTGAGTGCTCTGTTAGCATTGTAAAACAGACCACACATGCTCACAGCCCCTGACGGTTTTTTATGTCTAAAACCAGTGGCGGCGCTACGGCGGGGCTTCAAGGGCCTGTAGCCCCATCAGAAACTTGCTTAACCCTGGCACACCTTTCTATTTTTTCTAGGCTATATTCGTTCATAAATTACATTACATTATAAATCTCATATTTGGCATTAGTATATTATTGACATTAGTATATTATTAATAACAGTGGCATTAAGAAATTTAATACCACAGAAAAAAGTAAAATGTGTCTTTTTTCGAACCTGCTGAATATAAAAAATTGATAGCAAAAATGTAGGAGCTCATTACTTGAATTAGTAATTAGTAATTAGTAATTTAATTAGTTTTTTTCTAGCACCCCCTCTGAACTGTTAAGCCCCCCCTTAGCACCCCCAACAAAAAAATCCTGGAGCCGTCACTGTCTAAAACAATACATGCCAAAACTACTGTCACCCATCATCAGTGCCACTGAATCATCGGCCTATTGTGTAAGCTCTAGTTCTAAACCATAGATAGGTTTGCCACAGATTTGTCACATTGGACAAAAGAAAGTTCTGTAAGTGGATGCCAAAATAGTCACATTCAGCTGCGAATGGTGATGTTGTATTTGAAAGACTGCTCTCCAATGACTGACTCAATTCAGAAATATTCACAATAGTGGGGGGAATAGTTGCAGCTACATTGTACACTTACGAAACTTCACTATGGCAACTACAGATTCACGAAAATAAATAACTAAAGCATGTGAAGAAAACTGTTAGCTGTGCTTTATTATGCAAAAGTTGCCATAACAGTTCTGGAAAGTAGACAAGAAGTTGTTATGCAGTTGCTAGGGTGTTCTAGGTCATGTTAACCACTTGAAACGTTTGTAGCACAGGCCAAACAGTTGTAGCACAAGTCAAGGGTGCGAGATGGCAAAAATATCATGGCACCATTTTATTCAGGAATATCGCATCACAATTGCATCACGATTCGTTGTCATGTTGGTTCTACTATTTTGCAAGTTGCCTGAGCAAATACAGCCAATCTAAATCCCTATTGTAAAAAAAGAGCCTTTCAATGTATAAAATAAAAAGAACAGCAGACAGAAGAACAGAAGTTTTAGGCCAAAGATATAAATCTTTGTCATTATTAGTACTGTCCCTTTAAGACCAGCCCCTCCTTTTCTTTCTAAAAGGTTACTTTTACTTTAGACATAACTAGCTGTGTTTATATGTAAACCTTTTGTGTTTTTGACAGCATTAGACACGAAATCCATCACAAGCTAAAGACAACTAATAAGATGGGTAAACTAATGGCGCTGTTTCAAAATGTGCCCGCGCGTCATGTGTACGCGCTCAGAAGCAAGTCAGAAGAACAGCACGAGGGTAAATGTTTAACCGGCTAAGCTTTAAAGCACATGCAATTAGCACTATACTACGATATTTCTTTAAAAGCTGATCGTGGAGACATTTTAATCACCCACCATCAAAAAATCGTCATATCGCACGCCCCTAAATATAATCAAGTTCGCACACAAACAAAATCAACAAAATCACTTCACGCAGCTGTGTTATGGCCAGTGTTGCCAGATTGGATTGACGAGTTCCAGCCCAAAAGCTCACAAATACCCGCCCAAAAACCGCCCAAAGTTTAACTATCAATATACGTGATCGAATGCAAATCAAGGGTCATAAACGGCATTTTTAACACTATAAAACTAAATGATGATGCCAAAACAATATAAACATAATGCTAGATAGATCGGAGAAAATAGATTAAAGAGAATTAGCCTACAAAATATGAAAAATATGCAAGCAGCAGACCCTCAAAAAAACTGCATCATTTTCAGTGTCAACTGTCAGAATTTTACAGCAAAAAATATCCAATATAGTGATCGTGCACACACCATGACAGTCAAAACTATAATGCATTGATGCATACTGCATGATAGTCCGACATAATAAATAAAAAAAATAACTATTTAATGCGCTTACCTTTCACACAGAACTAGGAAGTCTTTGAAGTTTATTGAACATTATACAAAACTTTGCACAGTCGAAAGTAACAAGTTCAGCAGATTTCAATACTAATCTGAACCGTATGAAAAAGAAAAGACAGGTTCGTATAGATTTGTATTTAACTGTGCTCTGATTTTAAAGTTGCAGTGATAAGAGTCTTCATGTCATCTCTCTCTCAACAGGTGTAATTCACGTTCTGAGTTTTAAAACTCTGCTTTATACCATACTCATTTAGCCATGATCACTATACTGTCCTAAATACTTTATCACTCTAAACACCCGTCACTCCTGAATCATTAACTCTGGAAATGGCCGTGACATCAACATCAGCTCCAGCAGTCTTTGCAGTGCCTGTGTTTAGTAACGTTGCGTGACTGGTTGGATGCCGCATGTACACTTGGGCTTGTATGTTAACTAATTAGTCTATATTATTCATATGTTTGAAAACCGCCCAAATAACCCAAAAACCCGCCCAATCTGGCAACACTGGTTATGGTATGTGGTTGCTAGGTTGTTCTAGGTGGTTGCCAAGAAGTTGTCATGTGTGTTGCTAGGGTGTTCTAGGCGGTTTTCAGGAAGTTACATGGTTACTAGGGTGTTCTGGATGATTACCAGGGATTTTTGGGTTTGCTCGGATGTTGTATTTGGTTGCTAGGGAGTTATGCGGTTGCTAAGGTGTTCTATGTGGTTGCCGTAAATTAAAAAGTTGCTCGGGTGTTTTAGGTGATTGCTGAGAAGTTGTTAGGGTGTTCTATGTGGTTGTCAGGAAGTTATGTAGTTGTTAAGGTGCTCTAAGTAGCTGCTATAATTACCAGAGATAAGTCTCTATTATATTCTGGCTTGAGTCTCTTACTCAGTGTTACTCTAGGGGATTTTTTTAACCAGATAAAATCTTAAAGGAAACCTATTAAAAATTATAAAGCCCCCTTTTACAAGATGTAATATAAGTATCATATGTTCCCAGGATGTGTCTGTGAAGTTTATGCTCAAAATACCCCACAGGTAATTTTTGAGTGGAAGAAGAAACACCCCGTTTGTTGATGAAAGGAGCTGCTTTTCTAGAATTGAGCTGTGCCTTTACAGCTGGTTCTTCAGGTACTCTGCTGGTTTTGAGTATATTATCTATCACTCTGAAATCATGTGTTTTAAAGCCATATTGGTGTAAACTTCTGGTATAGTGTTTTTTGAATGCACACATCTGAAGCATGCGCACAGAAAGTGGCTGTCACATAGCATTTATGTACATGAAAGTCCCAATCTATTATTGCGCTTAAACTCTTAAGCACACAAAAGTTTATGCTAAAAACACACACAAACAACGAAAGAAATCGCGGTGAGATTAGATCAGTGTGGTGTAATATGCATTAAATGAATTAATGAATCCACTGCTCTTTTGTCTCCTCGGGACTGTTACAGTGTTCTGTGCAGCAAAACACAGAACCTTTAGCATGCTTTGCTTAATCTTTTGCCATAGCCTTAAAACTGGTACACACAATGGTGGCACTATAAGTGTAAACTTGCATAGAAAGCCTTACAAAAAAATAAATACAAATTTCTGGGTAGCTCTTTTTTTACATTTTCTGTGTTGGGTGCACTGGAGACCTGATTATATCATTTAAAAAAGGGATTTGCAATTTTTTTTCTTTAAGTGTGATAACGAACAGCACTAACATCTCAAAGAGCTAAATGTTTTGTATCCTGTCTATAGCAAAAATTGCGTCAGCAGCACAATACACATATATCAGACAGTGGCCAGGCCAGTATGAGGTACAGAGGAAGTAAAAACCCTCACGCTTCCTCTTACACATGTGTTGTGTGTTCCTCAGTGTGCGGCGGTTATTTACGTTTGAGTTGCGTTAATGCAGCTTGCTTGGTTTTCTCATGTGTGTTTAAACAGCAGACGTGAAGAGGGCACTTAGACGGGCTTGTCCTGGAAGTCTGACCCAATCAGACTTATTTGAAGGGGCCCCTCTCTCCTCCGGCCCTGTTTGGGGTGCCTTTTTTATAAATGGAGCCACAGGGTGCTGATATTTTACAAGCTGTTTTGATAGAGGGCTGTATTGTCTGAAGTGGAGCAGGTGATTTGCATTTGAAACAGCTCTCGCTCTTACACACACACACACACACTCTCTTACTGTGCATCCATGGCCCTGGGCTAATGTTCCCTTTCCGTGGAGACCAAGACCTGTGCACCTGTAGATCACACACACACACAAATATAGGAAACATGGACAAGAAGGCTAAAATGGACACCGATTCTCTGTTCACTCTCACACACACACAAAAATGCTTTAGATGTATTTGTGTAAAACACACACTCAGACATAGATAATACAGCTGTAGGTTACACATGACCATTCTGGTCAGCAGCTCAGCTCTACAGACTTAATGATCCGTGACTGGACATCTGTGTGTGTGTGTGTGTGTGTGTGTGCGTGATGTGGAAGAAGTGGAAACCTTGTTCCAATTATTGCAGTCATGTGATAAAAGCACAAAATGGCCTCCAGCATCAGGTTTCAGATGTCTGAGAGACTCTCCACACCGAATAGAAGCAAAGCGCCTGAACACTCACATGATCAATACAACAAGATAATAATAATGTCATTAGTAAAATGTCTGCTGATCTCGAACAAGAATACTGAGAAATTGCTTTATGCTAATAATTCACAAGGCATGCATGACAAAAATAGTTTTTAATAGTTTTCTTTAACATTGGCACACATGGTGTAGTCAAATGTTTTCTTTTCCTAAAATGAGAAAGATACTGCTCAGGTACTATTCAAATACTGTACTACAGCGCTGGGTTTTGATACACATTTCATGATTCTATTTGGATTCACAAGCTTGCAATTTGATTCGATTTGTGGTTCAGTACTGATTATTTTGGATATATATCAGCCCAATTTTCTAAAGAAATAAAAAACTCTCAACTAATGCTCTAAAATATACATGAGTACTACATTACAATATGGAATGTTAAAATGAATTTATTTGTATATTATTCTTAAATTACACTCAATGATATTTTTATAATAATAAAGAAAGTTACATATATATACTTAAAGGGTTACTCCACCCCAAAATTAAAATAATGTCATTAATCACTTACCCCCTTGACATTCCAAAGCCATAAACACAATTTAAGTCTTGTCAAGGTGCAAAAAAGTATGAAAGTGTTTCATCTGTAGTATTATGAATTAACAAGAGTACTTTTTGTACTGAAAGAAAACAAAAATAATAACTTTATTCAACGATCATCCGGTCGGCGCACATAACGTACGCAGTTAGACGCAATGAAAATATACATGTGTTTACGTTTTCCATTCTTTCCATTGCGTCTAACACAGAGTATGTTGACTGCGTACACCAAATGCTGTCCAAAATGGTGCTATGGTGATGTGATGTGCCGAATAATTGAACAAAGTTGCTATTTTTGTTTTCTTTCTGGGCAAAAAGTACTCTTGTTGATTCATAATATTACAATTGAACCACTGATGGTTGTAATGTAGGGTGCGACTCAGAGGGAACCATATGCAAGCGGTCTTTATTAACATAAACAAACAAACAAGAGCGTATAGCGTCAGAAACAAAGGGGCAGGCAAAC
>JAUMHI010000064.1:4202137-4218353 GCA_032359435.1 Enteromius unitaeniatus
CGGGTGGGAACTAGTACTCCGGTGATGGTTCCCGCTGCTGACCTCCGGAGAGGGCCACAGAGGTACGATTGGTGACAATGGTAGATGGTGTATTCTGACAACGTCTTCCATACTTTTCTGGTCCTAGAAAGTGAAATTTGTTTGGCAGTCACAAAAAATAAAAAGAAAATAAAAGTCATTGACAGTCACAAAAAATATCTTAAATTATGTTCCGAAGATGAACAAAGCTTTTACAGGTTTGGAACGACACGGGGGTAAGTGATTAATAACTACATTTTAATTTTAGTCAGCACCGATAGCCCAGTGGTTAGCGTGCCAACATATAACACAACTGTGCTCACGGGGGACCCGAGATTGTTTCCTGTCTCAAGGTCCTTTGCCGATCCTACCCCCTCTCTTTGCCCAATGCTTTCCTGTCTGATTTGTGCTGTCTTATCAAATGAAGGCAAAAAAGCCCATAAATATGACTTTACAAAAAAAGAAATAATTTTGGAATGGAGTGACCATTTAATATAAACACCTTCAGAAGACATGGGATAACCTCCAAAGGCATATAAGCTAGTTTTACATTGCAGTATATATCCAATTTACTGAACTTCAAAATAATAGCTGCTATCCACGAGCATTACCAAGCTTGCAGGAGCCAGGATACTTTTTTTTTTTTTAAAAGGCTTTTTATTCAACTCAGTTCCACTGAAAGAAGAAAGTCATATACACCTAGGATGGCTTGGGGTTAAGCGGTAATTTTCATTTTTGGGTGAACTATTCTTTTAAGAATCGATAGTTTCATAAAAATTGTAATCCATTACAGTCCTACTGTACCACAATATTTTTGTCATTGAGATTTTATCAGCACACAGAAAATACACTCCCTAACGTTTAAGGTGCTACATTCTTCCCAGTCCCCACCTGAAGGAACTTCACATTTATCATGTGCATTGCAAAGTGGTCCTGTTCTAATGTCCATATGAAAGCATAATTTGAGTCACTACATTCTGTTTTATAATTTTCACACTGACAGTAATGTAATTCAGTGACTGTCACCGTGTGCCAGTTGTCTCTGTGCCAGTAGCTTTGGCACTCTGCGCTCTTAACCGTTTAGGGCATTGGCATTCGGCCTGCTAAGTCTCACTTCGAGACGTCTCTTCATACGACGACAGACTGAAACACAGGCTGGCTCCTGAGACAAAGCTGTTTATTTCAAACCCTTTTTAGAAAAGGGTATTTTTTTTACAAGGCACAAGATCTTTGTGGATCTCACTTGACCTACAGAAGAGATCTCTTCGTTTTCAATTTGCAATTTATTGCAACCTTTTGCTCCATTCTGAAAGGTGGTCATATCCAGTAATTAGCTTCATAAGCTATGAGAAGAATTACATTGCCACTGCAGCTATGTCCAAAAATGCCATCCTGTGCTTTATGAATAAAGCATTAATCGTTTGTCTATGCACCGTTACTATGACTAAAGCTAAAGCCCAAACTACACTTAGTTTTTTGTGGTAAGGTATACATTAGCTTAAACTCAAAGATGGAAGCTCTGTTTTGCACCAATTGCATGCACCTGAATGGACAAATACACATACAATTATGTTAAAATGTCCATTATGGAGAGTATTTACAAAATCACATTTAGTTAAGTGTACATAAAGGGAATATTGTATATGTATCTGTATACTGAGTCAGTGCATTCAAGCTTAAAGTGACAGCAGTCACTTTACCACCTGCCACAGTCTGTTGTCTGAAACAATTGAGATTATTAAAACATGAACAAATCTAAACCAATTTTAGCCAAAAGACAATGTCTAAATCAAAATTTAATGTAAAAATTACTACTTACATTTACAAAGACGTTTTTAATAAACTGGGGGGATTTTATTAATGTCTGGGGGGAATGGTGCAGATACTGGACAAAGATGAAACTCTCTAGTGCTCATATGTCAATCGCCTATGTTGTTATATTGAGTAAACTTTGAAAGGCTATATGTTTGGGTGTATGCACAACCTAAGTGTAACAATTAAGTCAAAACTGAAGTATGTTTGGGATACTGAGCATAAAGTAGAACTTATTCAACAAAATTTGCCTCCAAATTTATGGATAGTTTATAGTTTGAGGTGTGGTATGGGTTTAAAGGATTAGTTCACTCCAAAATAAGAATTCTGTCATTAAATACCTCATTCGTTTTCGAAATACAAATGAAGATATTTTTGATGAAATCAGAGAAAAATCTGACCCTCCATAGATAATTATCATTTTGGGGTGAATTTACTGTTTACTGTTAGTTTAAGGCATATGTTATTGTCATGGTCACAATTCTATTACCTACGCCATGAATGTCCAAATATAAGACAATATTGGAAAAAACCTATACAAAAATTGTACAGGCCAATTATTCAAGAACAGGAATCTTGTCTCAGTAAGTGCAAGATCTTCATCTAGAGGTGTCAATCTGGCCCAGAACATACAGTTCAGCACAAAGAGCAGTCAATCCCAAAACGCTTACACATCTTCTTGCAATGTAATAATCAATTGATGCATTGCAATTGATGAAGATGTCTTATACACCAGGGAACTGTGATGCACTAGGTATAGACTTCATAAAGTGAATTCAGAATATCAGGATGGGAGAATTACCTATGATCGTTCCACTCTATCCACTTAACCACTGATCCTGAATATAGAACTGCAGACATGAAGAGTATAAACAAACCACACAAGAGAACATTAAGGCGTTTAACCTCACTGAAACACATGGTTAACCTGCACTCTATCTAAACCTTAGTGCTCTCAGACCAGCCTAGACAGACGATAGTCAAAAAAAGAAGGCAAGAAACCATGGCAAACTGCGTTGTGAGTTCACAAAATTCTTTGCAAAGCTTATCCAAACAAGGCCATTACAGTTACAAGTGAGCTGTGAGAGTTTTGCCCCAAGGGACTAAAGATAGGATTACTCTTAAAACCATTCTCATTCAGAGATCTTCCACAAATGGCTGCAGTCAAGTCCATACATGATGGGAACTCTGCAATCCGACATTAAAATCGGGCCGACGTGGGTATTTTCCGGACTTGTTGTCTTTCAACAGGCTCTAATCTGCACAGCTCTCCTCAATTTCCCACTGGGCAGAGGACTATTAGATTACACCGATTCTGCCCTTGCGATAAACACAACCCCGGCCGTTTGTCTGAAGGTTGAGAGATCCGTCTCGCTCTCAGCTGAAGAGTTTGAGATCCTGCCCAGTGTGTCCTATGGAGCACAGCGAGCTGAAGAGACCTCGGCTTAGGGAGCAATGGACTGAGCAGTAGAGTCTCCTCTGAGCTGATAGCTTTTGACACGTGTGATTCAGTGGAACTGAGTTGAATAAAAAGCCTTTTTTCATCATGCCTTAGGAAGGGAAGGCCTGGGGGATTATGGTCAGTGGAGTGATCAGGGACTGTTGCTAAGGAAAGGGGCCTGGCCCTCAGGTCATGCTCTACAGACCATCATTTCATATACAAATGAGGGCAGGGAGTATCACATAATGCAGGTCTCCAGGAGGACTCTAGAGTTCCCCTTTACTCTTTTAGAATCTCCAGCAAAAGGTTAGAAGGTCAGGGATCATTCATCGCAACATATCTGACAAGACACAAACAGCTTTCTTCATTGCATACAAATATCAGCAACAAAAGCTTTAACGGCTTTATTTCTCCTCCGGAAGACAAAGCCCCTTAGATTTGTTTATATGTCCAACCGGTATCAGCATTGTATGTAACAGAATGATAAGCTAAGACATGGAGATATTTTTCCTTATTAACTGTGTTTAAATTTCCCTTTGTACAGCAGTCTCTTTTCCAGGGAGCGGCTTGACTATTCACGGTATTGAGCCTGACATGCTGACGACTTTCAAAGCAATTCAGGTGGAAATCCTGTTTAGTTTATAGTTAACTACATTTGACATAGCATTTACCATGCATGAGCGGTTCTAAACATGGAGACAAAATGTTCAAAAGTTTATATTCATAAAACAACAGGCTCGGATTACATGTTTGAGTGTGCTTGAAATAACCAAAGACTAAAACCGCTGAAACATGGCCTTAAAGAATAAAAACAACCAAATGACTTTTCAAAAGGGGCTAATGCTGAACAGCTGCTTACACAAAATAAAACAAGTTCCTTTTGTTACAAACAAGGCTCATTAGTAGTGAATTAGAACGCTAGTACTACATACTAGCACTGTTTCAAATACCACATCATGACACAACTTCTCAGAATACCACGACTGTGAGTTTTAGACTAGTAAGTGTCTCTCAAGGCTTGTAAGTATAAAAGGCTATTTGTTAGCTTGCAATTGTGAGCACTGACTTGCTAGTTAGCACTGTAATCTGTGATGGAAAGGCTGTTCTCTGTTGCTTGACAACTTGTGCATCCTTTTCTTTATTGATGATGTTCTCGACTTTATTTTAGTTAAGAGGTGATACCCTAAAAACTGCTGACTACCAATTCAGCTCTGCATGCAAGAGTTTTGTTCGAAAGTTCACAGTCCATTCAATGAGAGAGATTTGCCAAAAGAACAGATGTTGTCAGAATGGTTTCCAACAAAAAGGAATTAGTCTTTCACGAAACTCTCACGCCTCTGCTGAAGTTGCTAATTAAAGAAAAACCTAAGTACTTGGCACTTCTCACATTCACAAGCGTTCTTTTTTTTTTTAAAGTTTTCTAGCATCACACTGTAATCCCCATTTGTATTGCAAACGAACATTGTGCTAAATGAATGACTGCTGCCATGATCCAGAAGATATTGGCAGCCTATTAATTATTTTAGCCTTAATTGCTCTTTAATTATCTGATAATCTGATGATAATATTTGCTCATAAGTAGGCCAAAATATTCGCTATTTTGTGTGAGACATCTGGACTTTGACATACCTACATGACAAAACATTCATTATGCACAAAGAGCTGTAAAATTAACCTCAATTTTTTCGCTCTCCTCAGAGGAGACAAAGGCTGAAATAGGCTCTGAATGCCAAAAAGCCAGATGCCCTACATCATGTTTCCCCCAAAGACGTCATCTGCAGTGGAGAAAAGCACCACATGCCTGGCCTCATTGTCTGTCCGTCTCCCACAGGCCCCCCAGTGCAGTTTAACATTACACACAGAACACAGGGCTGATGGGACTGTGGCAAACTGACTCAGGCTGGCTCTCTTTCTCTCTCTCGCTCGCATGCACAAAGCCACCCGTAATGTTTGGACAGATAAAAGGCTGAATATTATGCCAGTGGGCCACGATGCTCCGCCTGGTTTGTCATGCAGCTGAATGGAGTTGTGGTGTGGGTAAGGTTTGGTCACCCTCGTCTCATCCCCTGCCAGAACACACACAACTGCACACACACTTACAACCGCCCTATAAAGAGAAGAGGAAAAAGGCAGGCATTCCTGGTCACTGAAGTTGACTTAATGCACTTCTATCACAACAACTCTCAGAAGGATCTATACAGGTGGAGCTGGGGAAGAAGGAGGCTTTCTGAAGCGCTGCCACTGCTACAGCAAGTACTAGCTGTGTATTTGAATGTTGAGATGCAAGCAAATTGGCTGCTAGTCCAAAAAGAACCAATCAGCTGCGCCATGTGATTATGTAATTATGTCAGATTGAGTTAGAGCTATCAGGCTGTGCCATTTAGAATTTCATGACAGAATTTTAAATTCCTAAGTAATATTTTAAGCATAGTCTTCTGCAACATCTTTCTTTAGAAGAAATATAGACACAAATGAACCAATTGTTGTTATTAAGCAACTATAAAATGAACACAAATTGGAATATTTATTTTTCAAGAATCTAATGAGAATACTGGCGCTCATATTACAATGTCTCACTATTAAGATCAAGGGTCTCCAACACTGCTTCTGGAGAGCTATCTGCCTGCAAACCTGTATTTTTCAAGTTATGATGCTCAACACCTTTAGTGTTTTGATTAGTTGTTGGAGCTGAACTGCAGGATGGTACAGTAGCTCTCATGGAGGAGGATTGGAGAACTCTGGTCTAGACTGATCTGAGCACAGATGTACACCTTAAGATGTCTTCTGCTGACTTTAAGATGAAGTGTAAGAATATTGGGGTTTTTTGCTCCCCATATATAGAAATAGTTGTTAAATTGTTAAATGGTCTTAACAATACTATGTACTTACATTAGAAATAAGTACAATGTCGTGTATATATTGTATTCGCTGCTATTAAGGTGGGAAAAGGATATGGTTAGAGACAGGTTTGCTGGAATGGCTTGGTTTAAAGGTGGGTAAGGGTGTAAGGGATGCGTCAACAGTGCGATTCAAAATTTATTTACTGAAATTAATGAGAGATGGAATCACATACAGTTAAAGTGTAATGAATACACTTCCATACTTCCTCTCTGTGGGAAGGTTGGTTCACCCATTTAATGAATGAATTCAAGCTCATTTTCATGCAGGCTTATTCACGTTCTCAGTCAGCTGCACAGGAAGTTGAAATAGATTCACCCTGAATTTATAGTTGGCCACTCTATCAGCCCTGAACTACAGCCTTACAGATGGCTGCTATTTGCAACAGACTGTGAACTCTCGTTCCCTAATCTCTGTCATTTCATCTGTGCTTTTATCCATCTTTTATCCTTTTGCAGTTAAGTCAACACATATCAGATGAAAGGTAATGCTTTAAACAAATATCTGATGTTAATATCACGATATCTGCAATGTGTCCATAGCAGCTTCATATGCAGTAAAGATACATCCATCCAGCCATTAAAACCCATCAGTACCAGCTGACTGAGCACAAACTGGGCCACATGAAAGAAAGCAGACGCACATTACTGAACATTATCCACTTTACCAAATGCTTATTGCAGATGGTATGATGTTTTTTCCAGCCTTCTTTTTTAATTGCTCCTAGATCCGCAGCAGCAGCCATTTAGTCTGTGTCTACAGGTATAGTCTGCACTGTCTGTCTCTTTCTTTACCCCCTGTCCTGTCCCGTTTCCCCTCTGTTAGCCCCGAGCTGCTGTGACCAGGCAGTGCTCGCCAGCTCTCTAATTGATAACAGCCAGCAGGGGCCCAGTCAGGGGGGCAGGTCTGACTCTTTGCCTCCAAAAACCCCTGGGAGGCTACGGGCCGTGGTCCAAGCCGTCAACATCGCCAACTGTGCAGACACCAACAAGCACTAACTGGTAGCTATTTACCAACAAAGTAGCATTTAATTTTGTCACTGAAAAGCATGAAGACATGCATGCATACAGATGCTGTACCAATTCACACACAGTCTTGTATCCTGTAACAAAACATGGAACACATTTACCAAGTGTTAAAACTGACACCTTTTCTGTTCTGTTCTGTTTTCTGACACGTTTAGCGACACCACTGTCAGCAAGCATTGGGGCAAGATCTGCTTCGCCTATTCTATCTGTCCATCTCTTTCTCTCGGTTTCTGTCTATAGATCAGATCTCAGCTCAGTGCACTCTCCAGGTGCATGCAAAATGAAGGCAGTTCAAAGACATCACAAGCAGTCAAATTAGTCACATTAGCAGGTGTCTGAAGGGCATCTCGCTGTAAAGTGCCATGATCTCACCTTGGAGAACACTGATACCGGTTGGACATATAAACAAATCTAAGGGGCTTTGTCTTCCTGATGAGAACACACTTTACATTTTATTTCTTACCTTTTACATGTTTCACATTCCAGGCTGAAGAATTTTGACAGGTCCTCTAGTCTAGAACACCTGGTTTCAATAGTAACTAAGTTTGATATGGTTTCTATGAAGTTGTATATCTTTGATGATATAACTCTATTCAGTTTGAGTGTTGTAGATCCATCTCCAGAAGATAAAACACAATTGGCATGGCCAACTAACTTGATTATGAATGAATTAGACTTAGCATGAGGAGTTGTGCATTGTAAGCCATTACCGTCCCTTCCACATTCAACCTAATGGTGCTGTGGTGTGTCTCCGTATGGCCGTTTTGGCATGTGGGCATATGACAGTACCTCTGGGGTGTCCCAAAAGTGCATTTATTTGCATTCATCATATCTGAAGCGTGCACTGATACACTTGCCTGAGTTTAACTGCAATGCTTCATCTTGCTTGTTGATGTATAGCATTAAATGTGTAAAATGTAATTTTTTTATTGCTTGAAAGAATTTCAGCGTATTGGCATCTATCTTATTATCTTTCCTATGGTGTGTAGTGCACATGCACTGCAAACAGTAACCATGACGGCTGAATGTACAGGAAGCTTGTTGTGGTTAAGCTGGTATTGTTTTGTGGGATGTCATATCAGTTTATTTTCTGCAGCTACTGAAACAAATCTCCCAAATCCCACAGACTGCTGCAGGCTTCGCGGGCCTACTTAACAAGGTAATTAAAACTGTCTGCCTCCGTTCCCCCAAAATTTGCATACTCCTCCTCCTACTCTTTGTGAGGGTCTTTAAATGAATCTCCCGTCTCCTGATTTTCCTCTTTGGTGTATAAGCTGCAGCAGGGAAGGGGCAGTAGAGTTGAAATTGGAGGTCATGTGACTCAAGACGTCACTGTTGATCTGAGTGACAGTTGGAGCAGGATAAATTTCATTAATGACCCAGTTTAACAGCATGCATTAGAGACTAGACAAGCCAGAGAACATGTCTCACCACCACCGTCGATCTCTTACAATTATTACTGGAACTAATTAAGGAATCCAATTAATGCAGCTAAAAGAAAACGAGTGGGGTTGGGCAAGGGAATTTCCAGAGCAGCAGTTCAAATTTGTGTGCGTAATTTGGAGGGCAAGGCATGCTTGAGTTTCTTGGGAAATAAGGCCGGCTTATGGGAACAGTTGTCACTAATCATCTGGATTTGTTCAAGGTGACATGCAGCAAATTAAGCTGAGTTCAATCTCCCTAACAAGTCTAGAGAACGCTTAGAGAACGCTCATCGTTATTGTATGCTCCCTACGAGTATTGGAAAAGCATACATTTACTGAGGAGCAAAGGCATCTGTCAATTTGACCTTGTGTCTTTACCTCGTTTAGATCATTGGATTGCTTCTACATTCTTTCACTTATTGAGATTTCACCAAGTAGGACCAACCCTAATCTCGCGTATCCAAACTGATGGCTGAAAGTCTGGAATCCATGGACGCTTTCATTGGCCAACGCCCATGACATGTCAAGCAACTAATCATAATTTATTTTGTTCAGGCTCACATTTCAAGTTATAGAAATGTTGCCACAAACACTGCAATAAATGCTTTTATAGCCTACATTTATATGTTGTTACCAACCAAAATATCCAAAAATTCTTAAATCAAGAAGGATTTTTTAGACAAAATTTTCAGAAAAAAGTCAAAATTAAGTGAATTTTTACTTACAACAAGCTAAATAATCTGCCAATGGGCTAAGCAAAACAATCTCAATAATTTCTAACAGAAAAAGATTATTTTGCTTACCCCATTGGAAAATTCTTTTGCTTGTTTCAAGTAAAAAACTGACTTTTACTTGTCTAGAAAATCTTTCTTTTTTTAGATATTTTTGTAAACAGGACAAAAAAAATCAGCATTTGGTTGATCCTGACAAGCTCTCGTCATCACAATTGTAAACTGAGCTTGGCGTCTAGACATCTATGTTTTCAGGCAGAACATTACACACACGTCTCCCAGAAATCCTGTATAATTCAGCCAATCCCACAATGACTTCAAAACTTCTGAAGTGTTTCCACTTTTGTGTGCTATATGCATCGTTCACCCAACTTTCCATGGGTGTGACATCTGAGGCTGAGACTAGACCAACCCACTCTCATAAGAAATCATTTCTACAAGACTTGACCAAAATGACAAACAGAACAGCCCAAACCTAAACCTAACCATAAATCCCAGCCTCAGTATTCAAGGCCTAAACAGTAGTATCTTTTTGTACACACCATGGCTTATATACATTATATAATATCTTATAAATTTGCTATATTTACTTGTTGGAACAAGTTCCTAGATCAGCGTCCTTGATGGTCCCAGCACAACTTTCCTGTCAACCAATCAGATCTCAAGGTTGGCTTTAGGTCAGTTTTAAAGCTGGGGAACTTGGCTGATAGTTAATGGTTAAGGTTAGAGTTAGGATCAGGATTAGGACCGTTTGTTGGACAGATGGCCTGCTAAAGGCCCCCACTCTATACTCCTGATTCTGAGCTTGACATAATGAGGTTTCAGGGAGCCTGTGAAAGGAGGCAATTAAAAAGCAAGGCCCATGCAAAGACTAAATATGACAATGCTTACGATACTAAAAGCATTTCTTAACCCACTGAGGGAATGGTGTGTAAATTTTCTGTCCCATAGTGACACTAATGTCCACTAATGCCTCTAAATGCTAGACAAAACAGCTCAGAGAGGTAAATGGATACCCTTCACCGCCTGCAGGGGAAAAACTAATCAGAAATCCCAGAGTCCACACCACCCCAACAGAGGCTCTGCCAGTTGTTACCAAGCTGATTGTCTCTTTTTAATTACCAAGGCAGTGGAAGATATGTCTAAATCTTAGTCATTTGTCTGAAGTAACTTTAGAATGAGGCAGATTGATGGAGCTGCAGGGAAAAGCAGTTAAGTACCTGAGTACCTTAGCCAGGTGAGTTTTAGATTAGGAAGAAGCTCACAGGACTGGAAGGTTTCATGACAGACCATGGCAGATTTTCTGCACTGAAACCTGAGGCCTTCACTAGACTGGCTGTGTTGGCAGGAGGGAAATAGCATGTCATTTACAATAAAGGAATGCAGCTCTTGTTGCTTGAGCCAGCCGGATATACCATTACAGTCCTTGTGCTGGATGAAGGAAAAAAGTAAAACAAGGATGAGGCAGAGAAAACTTGACTAAGAGGCCTAAAGAAAATCTAAAGTAAAGGTAAAGCAGATGCATGAAGAAAAGAAACCGGGATCATGTATATATATCATTTAGAAAACTAAATTTTGCAGTTTCTGGCGGATAGTACACATTGTATCAGATACTCTAAATCAGGGGTGCCCAAACCTGAGATCTACCTTTATTCAAAGTTCAGCTCCAACCCTGATTGAACACAACCGAACCAGCAATTAAAGGGCTAGTTCACCCAAAAATGAAAATTCTGTCATTAATTACCATCATGTCGTTCCAAACCTTTAAAGGGATAGTCCTCCCAAAAAAACAATTGTATGTTTATCTGCTTACCCCAGTACATACAACAAGATGCAGGAGATGTTGTATCTTCAGTTGAACACAAACTTTCACAAAAAAGATTTTTAACTCAAACTGTTGCAGTCTGTTAGTCTTATAATGCAAATCAGTGTCAAAAAGAGAGTAAAAAAAACATACACAGACAAAACCAAATTTAACCCTACAGCTTGTGACAATACATTGAGGTGTTGAGACGCTAAATGATTGGTCTTTGCAATAAATAAAAGAACATATATATATATATTTTTTTTTTACCTTTTATACTCCACAATCTCCTTCTCTCCTGATTTCATTTAAAACATAGATATCCATACATAGATATAGACATAGGTATCGTGGCCGATAGAAACAGTCACTAATGAGGCATAACTAATGTAATGAACATGTTTAAGGCCCAGAGAGTTAATAAGGAAATCATTAAAATAGTCCATGTGACAAGTTATGTTTTTGGTCCGCAAATGAAAAAGCATTGCACACATACATCGTGGTACTGTCGTGAACACTCGTTAAAGACTAAAAGAGACAAAAAGAGAATAAATTGTTGAATAAAGTCATTGATTTTGACCACTGATGACACATGGGCTATTTTATAAATGTCCTTATACCTTTCTGGGCCTTAAACGTGTCAGTTTCATTGCTGTCTATGCAGGGTCAGAACGCTCTTGGATTTTATCAAAATTATTTAAATTTGTGTTGAGATTAACAAAGGCCTTACGATTTGAAACAACGTGAGGGTAAATAATTAATGAGTAAAAATGTTTGTATGAACTATTTTTAGAAGCACTTGATAAAAACAGACAGGTAAACTGGAGCAGGGTTAAAAATGAAGTCTGCAGGTAGATCTCCAGGAACAAAATTAGTGACCCCTGTTCTAAATGATCTATTTCTACAATAAAGAAAATAGCTTTTTAACATCCAACAATTACAATCTCTTAATACTGAATAGGTCATGATAACATACCTAACCATAACCCATCTAGTGATTTCAAGCTTAGCTCAGTATACACAAATTTTACACAGTACACAGTAATTTACAAGAGTGCATGTTATAAACAGGTACAGTACAGTAAGTACTGAAAGGAGCAAAGATCTAGCAACTGATTCCCTTTTGACGTTTTATCTTACATTATGCATCTCTCACTTCAGGCAGTAGACAGGAGACCTACACTTCTGAAGATACTTTACACTTACAGCTGAAACATAAGGAAATACATCACTGCCTGCTGTTTTCCTAAAGGCTGATGAATTCCGCAGAAACTACTAGTGTTTTTCTCCTATTTAATAATGCTATTAATAACATTCAACATTTCTGGAAAAGATCCAATCCGTTGTTCAGCATTTATTTCCACGTTAATACTGTCTCAGCGAGTGCTGCGCCTGCCACGCAAATCAATCTGAACACAAAGCCTTGTGCACACAGAGTCTATGGTACAGAGTTACCGGAGACACAATAAATAATTCTGTAAACACAAAGCGTGTTTACGTGCTGGCTTCAGACATGCAGACATGCGCATGGAAAATGAGTGTTCTCCTCAGAGCGGAGGGAATACTCTGACTGCTCTAATAAAGCCATGATTACTATCAGACTTATACATGCCGTCACAAACAACAACAAAGCAGAAATCAATTGTGACTTCACACTTTTGTACACTTGTCTGCAACCCTGCCGGAACCCCACCCCCAACAATTTGCGGCTTCACAGAGCCAAACAAGAAAGGAAGAGATGAAATATCATAAATTATTAATAAAGCACAAGATATACTGACATAACCAAAATCAGTTGTCTTTTCTAAGGCCAGCAAGGGACTTGTGTATTTAGCTCCTGTGACTTTATAAATGCCCCCATGTTAACTCTCATTACCCACAATCCAGCTCACATTAAGCAGAACATATTCTGATTTCATTATCCAGAGGTTATTGTTTTTATCTATATCTATATTTTATTCTAAAATAAATACATCAATAATATGTAAAATACATCAGTAACACCACCTTGTGATGTCTTGAAAGCTTTTGCTTGTCTTGATAAATGTGGCTGCTAACAAGTGGCTAAATTTAACTACATAGGATGGCAGAATATTGAATATTTTCACACTGAAAAGGAAAATTCATCTACTCGGTAGTCACTTTTGGAGCCTGGTTTTCAGGAACTTTCATGAATTGTTGTGTTTTGTTTTTTAAGATAGAAAGTGCTTAAAGAAAAGTTCACCCAACCTTAAAATTGACTTAAAATTTAGGCCATGTATGATGTCACTCATTAATAGATCCTCTTCAGTAAATGGATGCCGTCAGAAAAAGAGTCCAAACAGCTGATAAAAACTTACGGACTAATAATTCACAAGAAGCAATCCATAATGAAGTTAGTCTAGGATGGGCTGAGGGTTACTTTTCAGCAAACTTTGGGAGGAACTATTCTTTTAATGGTGGCAGAGTAGATGTATGTTTATCTTTTTACGTGTGCCAATTGTTTCTAGACTTGATGGGTTTTTGTTGAGAGAACCGGGATGATGCTAACTTCTGGGCTGACCTACAAAAGCATGCCATCACTGCTTTATGTAATGTTTTGCATTTTCACTTCACGTTTTTGGATATAAAAGCATTTTAATTTAAAGGCAAATCATTCGCATTGTGTGCCTCTGATGTAGAATGCACATTAGGCAAATTCAGTAGGTCATCTGCATGTGTCTGCAACTGTGCATACAGACATTCGCTTGCTGTAAACAGCTTACATGCTACAGAAAATGTATCTGTACCACAAACTAACAGTTGCATGCTTTTTATGTTTTTCAACATCACATCCAGTCTTCAATTTCTATCTGTCCAGCGCTCATTTTCTCATACAAAAGCTCTACAGCAGGGCTGAAAATTCATTTTGACATTAAAGCCTCTTATGAACGCAATGCGAGGGAGGGAACATTTTTACATTAACCATGCATGGCAGTGACTAACTTGCCTGTTTGTTGTGAATATTTGCTGGTAGGTGACAGTATTTACACCCTCGTTTCTGCGCAACCTCACTGACAAGTGCTCTCTGAATTAAATTGAGAAGATAAAATAGGCCTAAGTTGTATTTATTTGTGGTGTAATCATAAGGATTAAGCTGGTGAAGAAATGCATTAATGTCTAATCCCCCTCTGCGCACCCCCTCCTCACCTCCAGCTCCGCGGTGCATCCCGCTTTCAAAAAGAGAGGGGGGAAAAAATGGGGGCACTCGTTTGGAGCAGCCTTGAGCTTCAGCCAAGCTCTTATTGGCATTGTGTGCTTACAGCTGGGCTTGCTTTCCCTTTATCTTACTCACTCTTTCTCTGTCTTCCTCTCTCTTGTTCTCTGTGAAGTGCTTTTCTTCCTGGCCCGGCCTGACAGAGGGGTGTGTGTGTATGGGGGGGGGCTCTTGTGGAGGTTGTCACTGGGCCAACTCCAGCAGCTTCCTGCCCATTACAGCCCACAAAGACAGGCTGTAAACAGAGAAAGCGAGAGAGGGAAATCTCTGTCTCGATTCACAGAATACAGCGTATAACTTCCATCCATAACTACATTTGCTCTGTTTAACTCACTGATTGTGCTTTAAATAGCATAAACTACAGGGGCTCAGTAGTACACAACACAACAAAATCACCACAAACAATCTATAGTACTAATTTAGTTGTTTAGTTTAGTTCAGTTACAGCTTGTTTCCATTATGTTGTGTTAATTCATTGATGTGACCTGTTTGTGTTGTGTCTGGTTTCTGATGTGTTGTGCTAATTAAATTGTGTTGTGTCTTGTTTCAGTTGTGTTGTGTTGTGTCTTGTTTTTGTTGTGTTATGTCTTGTATTCATTGTGTGGTGTCTGGTTTCATTTTTGTTGTCTTGTTTCAGTTGTGTTGTGTCTTGTTTTTGTTGTGTTGTGTCTTGTTTCAATTGTGTTGTGTCTTGTTTCAGTTGTGTTGTGGCTTGTTTCAGGTGTGTTGTGTCTTGTTTTTGTTGTGTTATGTCTTGTATTCATTGTGTGGTATTGGTTTCATTTGTGTTGTCTTGTTTCAATTGTGTTGTATCTTGTTTTCGTTTAGTTGTGTCTTGTTTCAGTTGTGTCTTGTTTTCATTTTGTTGTGGCTTGTTTCAGTTGTGCCTTGTTTTCATTGTGTTGTGTCTTGTTTTCGTTGTGTTGTATCTTGTTTTCGTTTTGTTGTGTCTTGTTTCAGTTGTGTCTTGTTTTCATTGTGTTGTGTCTTGTTTCGTTTTGTTGTGGCTTGTTTCAGTTGTGTTGTGGCTTGTTTCAGTTGTGCCTTGTTTTCATTGTGCTGTGTCTTGTTTCACTTGTGTTGTGTCACTAAAAAGGTTAATGGTTAATTTAATAATAATAAAAAAAAGATCATCAGAATCATTTGCAATGGGCAGCACATACATTCTTTTGCCACATTAAAGTTAAACTCACAAGAACTACAGATTGTTTTGAAGGTGCATACAGAATGTGTATCTCTCCTGCCTGAATATTGGCTCTCGGTTCTCTCCACCTTTACAGATTGTGACAACTGTTTGATGTGACACCGAAAGAAAATGACAGCTGTGAACTAACAGAAGAGAAAAAGAGAACGCAGAGAGACAGGCGAAGAGTGATGGAAACAGCGAGGATGAAGTGGATGTAACACCAACGAGATGACAAAAAAAAGAGAAAATGTCATCCAAATTTGAATGATGCATCATGTCCTGTTTGACATTACAGTAATTCACACATTTTGATGTTGACTGTTAAGTGATGCACACAAAAATAACTACTATTTGAAGTTAAACAAAAATGCCATTAAAAAATGAATGGCAAAATCCAATGACAAGACCAAAAATGCATAACTACCAGCTGAAACTTTTTTTTAATATGTAAATATAGCACTAATCACAAAAAGGTTGGTTTCAGCAGGTAGTTATGCATTTTTGGTCTTGTCATTGGATTTTGCCATTCATATGGTTCCCCCACCTCCAAAGACCCAGTTTAGCAGAGGTGGTCGAAGTACACAAATCAAGTACTTGAGTAAAAGTACAGATCCATACTATAAAATATTACTCCAGTAA
>JAUMHI010000064.1:4218453-4229411 GCA_032359435.1 Enteromius unitaeniatus
ACCAAACTAGCAACAGCTGTGAGGAGAGGTGCATTCTGGGAAATGGAGTCCAGGAATGAAAACAGACACAAAACACACAGAGTACATGGAAGGCTGGAGTGCCAAACACAGTCTTTAGTTGGCAGCTCCAGCTGGGCGTAACACCCCCAGAGAGCATTACTTCACCATTGTACACACAACTGTTAATTACTGTAGTTACTTGGATATCAAATCCTTTCTTTTTCCCCTCAGATGTTATATATAATAGCTATTTGGACATTATCTAAAAATGACTATAACAGCACCAGCAAGCTTGTTAGCTAAATAATCACCATTAACGTTAGATAACAATATTTAGACCTACTTATTTTCAGTATATAGTCATGAATAAACATTCATATCTGTCTACTCGGCTAGTTGATAAACAATATAAACACACACAAGGAGCTAAATGTGTATCATTTTAATAAAACTGCTAACGTTACAGCAGTTGGGAATATGAACGTTTTTTGACTTAGAGACACTGATGTTGATGTGTCTGCATTAGTTTCCATGGACTTAAATGGATCCCCCTTTACTGCTGTGTAACAAACTGACAACTTTTACCTAAATATGATTTTCAGTTAATGTTAGTAACTTACTTCACACATCTACAGTCACGTGCACCAGTTGTTCCGTTTACTGGAGACTCTGAACGGATCGTTTGAATCAGTGAGCTGTCGAATCGAGAACAGCTACAATCAGATTGTTCAAATTCGCGAATTTATCGCTTGGTGAGATTTGCGAACCGATTGAACAGGTTCATTAAAAAGAATCAGTTTGTTAATGAATCGCTCGTCTGTGTCTCGCTCGGAGCACGTGATATATAAGTAACGATATGTTTTATGAAATGTAGTGAAGTAAGAAGTACGATCCTTTGCTTAGGAATGTAGTGAAGTAAAGGTAAAAGTTGCTAAAAATAAAACTACTCCGGTAAAGTACAGATACAGTAAAATACAGATTACTCGTTACTGCCCACCACTGCAGTTTAGCCGCTGCTTATGAACAGGGTTTCATGCTGATATTAAAGCTCAGTAAGCTAAGTATTAGAAACTGAAGAGCACTGTTGGAGACACCATTCTCACAAACAGAGCAGCTTAAGAAATCGGATGAATTTAGCTTTCAATACAAAACTGTAGCACACAAAACCCACCAACAGCACTTACAGGTTGTCCAATCCATTTTCCTCTTGCTAATCAAAACCAAAATTGAATATATTTAACAGCATTAGCCACAGCTAATGCAAAGCACCCTAGTGCAAATTCCTTTTTAATTTGAATAACAAATGAATCCTTTTAGAGGCCATGTTGTAATTTTCCAAGTCTGCACTGATAATGATCTGACTTCCATGGGATCACTTTTAGTTTAGCAAAGGTCGCATCTCCATGACAACTTCAAGAACGTGGAAAGGAGAAGAAACAGGCCAATTAGAGCCTAGAAGTGCGTCAAAGAAATGACAGAGCTCTTTTTGCTATCAAAATCCTTATTTCTTTTTCACTCTATCAATTAAGACATAATGCTAAGGCATACACTAAACACCAGAGATCTAATGTTTAAAGATGAGCATGTTTTCTGTCAGCATTTTTCTATTATGAGGTTTACTCAGGTATGTAATCTTGTGTGGCAGTACAACATTTGCATATGTATAGTAGCCTTTGCAAATATTTGACAATGCTATTGCTGTTGTTAAGTGGTTGCCACAGTGTATTTGTTGGTTGCTAGGCGATTACTACCTGCCCTACCATAGCTAATTAAGCTAATATTTCCAGACACTTTGCCATAATATATGGCAATTATAAGTAAATGAAAATGTATTGTCGTTTAGGTTAGATTTTGAGTGATTTTTGGTCAATTTAAATAGGACTTAAGTACATTTTTTCATGCCATTTCCTAAGTACTTCTACTGTCTTTAAATATGATTTAAAAAAATACTGCTGAATCTACTGACAATCATTTGCAGTAAAATAAAATATTCTTTCTGCTGGAACTTGTATGTCAGGTATTAGGTGTATTTTTAGATACACATTTCTAATTAAATGATGAAGTAGCAATTTGCAAATTCTGAAGTATTATTGTATGATTTTTGGGGTTGCAAAAGTACATTTAAAATACATTAACTTGTGCATATCAAATAACAACAGTTAAAATTAAAATCAAGTACTTCTGTTTTAATGTTCTTTAATAAACTTCTTTAAATCACAAAAGGTTATTAAAACATGATTTACATGAATACATTTTAAAGTAAAACTTTTAATTTGACATTATTGCAAAGTACACTTTTAAAAAGTGTACCTATGTTAAAAGTGTATTTACAGAATCTGTATACTGTAAGTACAATTAAGCAGCCTTTAATTGCATTACATTATATACACTCTTATTTTTAAAACATACTTTTATGATTTGAAGTATACTAACATGTGCAAATTTAATGCAATTAAGTGCAATACTTTTACACTGTGTATGCACAGTTTTGACTTAAAAGCCATATGCATCAATAATATCTATGAACTCATATGTAGTAATGCATTCCACTATATACATTTGCCAGTAAAAACAGAGCCAAATTCACTAATGACCTGAAGACAAAAAAAAAATCCAATATAAGCCCATATTTTAGCTCTTTATCAAAACCAGCATGTTCTGTCTGTAGCACTCTACAAACAGAAACCGGGCATGCTAACATTGGTTTTTCTTGTGTATTGAGGTCCTCGCTATCATGAGACTTACACAGGAAATTGCAAGCGTTGGGGTGTTAGAGCAGTCATATACTTTCTATACCTTTTGGCACCTTCAGCATGAGTCACACTTCCGGAGTTGGTTACTTCTTAAAAAAGTATCAGTTGTGTGCTGTTTGAATAATGTGTGATTTAGTGCACCGGTATCTCTCGCTCACTCCCCCTCAGGGGAAAAGAGTTATCTGGGAGGAAGGCTGACCTTCTGGTGACTCCCAAATCTCACTCCACGACCTGTGTGCCTGGGAAAACAGGAAACTGACATCTTGGAAAATGTAATGTTTATGGTTTGGAGCCATTAATATGGGCCCAATGCCCTGCTGTCTGCCACTGATTAAAGGGAGCTGTGGCACCTGAATGATAAAACAAGCCATGGCATGAGACGGGTATACCATTTACTAGCTTTTTGATCATGCACAAAGCTAACTGAGATGACTTCAGCAGCTACATCATCAACACTATCGTTAAAACAAACAGCTTTTCTCTGGAGTTTTTATTTTTAACAAAGTGTCAGCTGTCTCAGATATTTTTCATAAACTAGTCTTAGTTTATGACTTAATGACTTAAACTTAGTCATTCAATGCCCACATTTCGGACACAAACAGAGAAGAAAGTTACGAGAATGGCTTGTCATTTTTTGGAGGATCTCATAAATGAAGAGGCTGTATTAATTCGAAGAGAATTACATTTACGTCGGGCAAGAATTTTGAGACGCAGAGTGGATCTTTTTGTCTTTACCCTTGCAACGGTGGTATTGTGTGGTTGAGCTATCCGGGATAATTGTCAAAAATTTCCTGTGACAAGTAGATACTTGTCTGGGCCTGAACATTAGTAACCAATTGTTAGTAACCAAAAGTCAAGTAAAGTTTGAGAGCTGACATATACAGTGAATTGTGGTTTAGCAGTTTGGATTTAGGATCAGCACACGGGACGGCCCGGGTTCACTTCCTGTCTCCAATGGAATTTTTTTTTTTTTTTTTTTTTTTTAAACAAGTAAAATAATTGTTTTGGGCAATCACCATTACACCCCATAAAGTTACATTTTTGTTTGAGCGTTACAGTTTTTCGTTTCCATCAATTAAGTAACGTATATCCATAATCTAATCCGTTCTTGCATCACTAACATCACCAATCATGGCCGTGCTCTTACATTTCTTTGCTAATGGAAGCTTTCTGTATCTGGGATGCGGAGAAAGTAAGGCCACTGTATGCACTGTCAGACACACAACTGCATTTTTAAATCTTTTAAAAACTAAATTTGTGAAATGTTATCTTAAACTGATCAACGAGGGAACCTTAAATTAAACATTTCCACTGAACATTAGTTTAATATGCATTCTTATTTTATCAAGTTTGTTGTAGAAACTATGCAGTAGCCTATATTATGTAATTTAATGCAATTTCATCTGAAATAACTTCAAAATTACGGCCAATTCCAAACTTTTTCAAGTGAAAAGTCAATAAACGTCACACATTACATTACTTATTTTTTATTATACTTAAATATTTAAATAATTTAAATGTAAACTGACACATTAACTTGAGCAGCTATGTTTTCCCACTCAAGCTGTCTCTGTTTGCCGAAACAATGGTGTTGCTTTTATTTTTAAATATGTGCTCATATTTGCTGTAACTTAGCATGAGCACATCAAGTTCAGCTTTATTTTTCAGATGTTGCCATGGTGACTCGTA
Source organism: Enteromius unitaeniatus (assembly GCA_032359435.1). Lineage (NCBI taxonomy): Eukaryota > Metazoa > Chordata > Actinopteri > Cypriniformes > Cyprinidae > Enteromius > Enteromius unitaeniatus. The sequence continues at coordinate 4,222,896 of JAUMHI010000064.1, forward strand.
ATATCTGCGCTCCATTGATAATGCCTTTTCATAGTCGCAGTGTACAAGCTTACTCTGAATTAGTCTACTCAGAGTTGATTGACCTTACTCAGATCAGCTGTTCTGAAACCGAAAACTGAGTTTTTAATCTCTGGGTTAGTCAACTTAAGAGTTCAAGTTTAAACTCCGAGTTGTTTGAACCTCCTTTCGGAAACAGGCCCCAGGTGTTGTGAGACTTCTAGTTGAGGGTTCCAAGTCGTATTTTATTTCCTGAAGCAAATTAAAAATAACATGGGCTGGCAAACAATGTTTTCATGTTCTTTTTGCGTTACAAAAAAAATCTCTCTACCATGTGCTCTCTTTTCTCTGCTGTGCCTCTTCCTAGCAACAATAATAGCTATGAATCAAATAAGTAATGTCACTTTCAACTTAAACTCAGCTTACGCTTATGCTGTCTTCCTGACTGTGAATGAAATTACTACAGGCCGTTTCCTCTCCTCCTCACACCTGTTGGCTTCACCTGTATCCGGCCCTGCCCACCCATCAATCAGTGCTTGCAGCTCCATGCACATGCTCACTTTCTCGTCTATAAAGCTCATTTTATGGATCATGGACCTGTGCCTCAAACAGGAGGGGAGACAGTGAGATTGGGTAAGATTACCTGAGCCCGAGAGAATTGTGTGTGTTCCCCTTGAGGGATCATGAATAGAAAGACAGGTGGAGACCCACCCAGACCCTAATGATTTAAGAAAGCAATTCAGTCTGGTATTAGTAAAATAAACCATTAAATGCTTCTGTTCCGTAATGTGGTTTATTTTAGTTGCTGATTTGCTACTGAAGAAATTTTTTTTTATTGTCATCATGTTAAAAACACTTTTAGCTTGTAGTTTGCATCATAGTATCTTGACAGTAGCTGAGCTTTAAATTATGAGTAGCTTGCAAGCTACATTATCAAAGCCGCTTCAACACTTGAGCCAGTGATTTGAGACTTGCTGTGTTTGTAAGCCTCTTGGTTTACAGGCCTTAAGGTAATCTTCAACTTCACAAAGACCTTGGAAATGAGAGGATGGGAGGTAAAGTAATGTGCAGCCTGTGGATGAATGACTCTTGCTGGGTCACTGCAGACAAATTGACTTGTTTTAAGACATAGCCAACAAATGCAGGGCCTTTTACAGCCCTGTAAGGCCACTGACCTGGCCAGTGCTTATACGCTGCAAATAATGTGCCAAGGATAGAGGAGTCACTGCTATTCACTCTTTCTTCTGCGAAGAGATGGAGGGGGAGGGGTTTGGACAAAGACAGATTTAGGAGGAAGAGAGAGGGGCTGGGGGACTGTGGACAGGCATTTAAGGCCGATGCACAGGAGGCTCCTGGGATACGTGACGAACCCTGTGATTAGAATAAAAATGCAGGCAATCTTAAAGCAAGCAGCAGGAGGTGGGAAGAGGGTTAAGTGGCATGCTTTTACGTGGTTTAAACAGCAAGCTTGATTTACCCTGGGCTGTGTGGCAAGCTATCATTTGCAAATCACACCACGTCTCCAGGGCCTGCAACGACGAGTCATGGGTTTTGCCGTGGATGTTTGTTGTTACCATTTGTGGGGGGGTTCAGTAAAAAAAAAAAGACCAAAAGTAATGCAACATGGCTGTTCTTGCATACCTCCTTGTCATGCATGACAAAAGCATTTGAGTGTGAATCATTATTCCCATGTAATAACATGATTTGGGGTGTAAACATGTCATGAACTATTCATAAGCTATATTACGTGTTAGATGAAAGAATCTGTCAAAGAAACTAGGGATCCACAGATGTAACACTTTTGACTGATACAGATAAGCTGATTTTCCAAAATGATCTTATGGCAAATCGTACATATTATTGTACAACCATTTTAAGACCTCACTCATACAAATGCATACCATTTTGGCTAAATCTTACATATTTTATAAGTTGTACAGATCGTATGAATTTGTACGAATGACTTTACCCCCACCCCTAAACCTACCCATCACTGGGGTGTGAACAAATCACACAAATTCGTACAAATTAGCCACCTCTATAATACGTACAAATTGGTTGTGAGATAGCGTTGGATTTTCACATTGGAGCAAATGGCTTGGCAGTAAAGCCAGTTCTGTAAGCAGTGGTAAATTCCATCATGTGCGTGATTTCACATCAAGCTGCATTTACAACGCAGAGCCAATGTTCACAAATGAGCCACGCAAAATCACACTGATAAGGAATGCGGAACCGACTTTACTGACAAGATGCACATTAATTATCGCACAATTATTATTGTGCAGCCCTAGTGCATACTGTACTTAATAATAAAAGTTGATTCACACTGCTGTCTTGATTTAATCACAATCTTTAAACAATTGTGATTAAAATGAGAATTCACTGGACCTCCGTTCTTACTGTGTCTCTCTGCAAAACTGTGCCGTCGGTCAAACTGCATGAAACCCCTGTCACCTACAAAAGGCACGAAATGATTCATACAGTATGTGTTACTGTCAGATAATAACATAAACTACAGGAAGAATTTCTTAAAGGGATAGATCACCCAAAACTTCTTATTTAATCATCCCTCATTATTTACCAAAAAAAGTCATTCAGTGGCCATCCAGAAATTATTTATATGAGACATTGAGTCATTTGTACTTATTGTTTAAATGAGTCATACAAAGCCAATTTTCCACAAGCTAATATGATTCTTTAGGGTCTTAAGTAAAGTTTGTAATATAGTTTGTTTTAAAATTTCTCAAAGATAGTGTTAAAAAACTCATTTTACCCCGTCAAAAACAGTTTTTTTGAAATCACTCTGTTCTGACTACTTCTCCTTTAAATCTTCACAAGCCTCTTTTCCGAGGCGCTTTCTGAGGATCTTTTTTTAGCCGTATTTATAGTGGCTTGATTGTTAGCTCATTATTAGGAAAGGTGATTTGCAAAAATATATTAAAAGACATTATACTCAAGATGTCGGGGTAAATGACTACTGCTATGTTCATTAATACATTCATCAATAAAACACCTCAATCGCTTAGGAGTCTTGCTTGTCTCTGCATCTCGGTCTGATGATGGCTCACTCAGGACAGGTCTGAGGTAAGACACCAGTTCAGTCTGTGTGACACGCTGCTGTCAATCAACTATCGTGGGAGTGGTCTCTGTCTGTGTGATGCCACACTGACATGCATTTGAGAATGGCTTGATTTCAGAAGGGGAAACTTATTTTTATTAAATTAAAAGAAAACTACTGGTGGATCTTTATCATTGTAGGGTGGTTGTGCACGCACACTAGGGATGTGCATCTCCCGCATCTCGATGCATAGCGAATGATATGATACATTAAAGATACATGAAGCAGCTAGCGATGTGATGCGATGCGATACTGTTATAAGACGGTTCTCTGTGACTCTGTCTGACCGTCATCAGCGGGAACCTTCACTGGACTATTAATGTTTCCACCCGGACCCTTTTATCCCACGCACCTCGGAGATTTCCGCCCCAGGTGAGGCTTGTTATCTTCCCTTTATAAGGGAGCGAACAATCACAGTTCAATGCAAAGTTTTGTTAGTTTATCCGGCAACTCTGAGCGTTTGTTGCCCCAACCTCCGCCTGGATTTATCGTTTGTGAACTTAGTCTATGACCCTGAACTTTTGCCTGTCTCTGACCATGTACAATGCGCCATTTATATCAACCAACAGCCTAATAACTTCACTTCTGATGACAGCAAGGTGTCGCTGGTGTGCTCCCTCCTTACAGGAAGTGCGTTAGAATGGGCTACTGCACTCTAGGAGGGCCAACAGATGGCGTTTCCCAATTACTCAGCATTCCTCCAAATGTTTTGTGATGTTTTGATCATTCAGCTGGAGGTTGTGAGCCTAGTCAGGAAATACTGGGACTGAAACAGGGTTCCTCCACTGCGGCTGAGTACACCTTAAAATTCCGCACTCTTGCTGATCAAACCCGCTGGTCAGCCAAACTGCTTAAAGCTATGAATCACCGGGGACTAAACCACGATCTACAGTCTGAGTTGGCATGTAGAGATGAAGGCAAGACATTAGAGCAATTTATGGATCTTACGATCAATTTACGATCCCCTCTTCCTCAGGTAAGTAAAAATCAGTCCAGTCTCTCAATGACACTACCAGTTGAATTGATAGTTAAGGGGCAGAAGATACAAACCACAGCCTTTCTTAATTCTGGGGCCGAGGAGAACTTTATTAACGAGGCTTATGCTAAGCAAATGTCTATTCTTCTCATTACATGTGGACCACGTGTGGCGGTGGCAGCCTTAGATGGTCGTCCATTAGTCATCGGAGAAGTCACCTCCACAACCGAGGATCTGCAGCTACTCGTCGGGCCTCTTCACAGTGAACACATCTGCTTTTTCACCATTCACTCTCCTGAACACCCCATCATCCTTGGACTCCCTTGGCTTGAAATTCATAATCCAACCATCTCCTGGAAAGACTGCCAGTGTCACTCAGTGGTCTGCACACTGCCACGAGCGTTGTATTCAGGATCCCCAACGCATCCAGCCCCTTGCTAAGGAACCACAGGAAGATTTCGAAGGCATCATACCAACCTGGATTTAAAAGAGGCATTCAGTAATACCAAAGCGACACAGTTACCTCCTCATCGTAAGACAGACTGTTCCATAGAACTTCTACCTGGCTTCATCCGCCCATCGACTTTACCAGCCTCCGCAGGGTTCTTTTTTGTTAAAAAGAAAGATGGCGGACTCTGTCCCTGCATTGATTATCGTGGACTGAATGAGGTAACTGTAAAGTACCAGTGGCAAAGTACCCCTTGCACTACGAGTACCTGGTGATGCCGTTTGGTTTATCCAATAGTCCTTCCATCTTCCAGGCACTGGTGAATGATATCTTCCTTGAAGAACTCAACCGCTACGTCATCATATATATCGACGGCATACTTATATACTCCAAGGATTATGAGTCTCACATTACCCACTTCCGAACCATCCTAAAACGGCTCATCCAGCATCTACTATATGCCAAGTTAACCAAATGTGAGTTTCATCAGACACGCATCTCATTCCTGGGTTACATAATCAGCTCCAAGGGTGTCACCATGGACGACAGTAAAGTGACTTCAGTACTAAACTGGCCTAAACCATGCACGATTAAGGAGGTTTTAGCCAAGAAGTTTTAGCTCCTCTCATCTCTATGACCCGTAAAGGCCCCAAGATCCTTCAATGGAGTGCTCAAGCAGAACAGGCCTTTCAAGACTTAAATGCTCGATTTACCACGGCCCCCATTCTCCGGCATCCCAATCCTGATAAAGAATTTGTAGACGCCTCAAATACCGGAATAGGAGCAGTTCTGTCACAACGGCATGCAGATTCTGGGCGGTTATACCCCTGTGCATTCTTCTCCCGCAAGCTCACACCTGCAGAACGTAACTATGATGTCGGGGACCATGAGCTACTGGCCATGAAGTCGGCTTAGAAGAATGGCTTCACTGCCTCGAAGGATCCAAATTACCCTTCCTTGTACTAACTGACCATAGAAACCTAGAGTACATTCGCACTGCTAAAGTCCCGACAGGCAGGATGGACATTGTTCTTCACTCGTTTCAATTTTAAAATCACTTATTGGCCAGGATCCAAGAACGGTAAAGTAGACTCACTATCCCGCCAGTTTGACCAACAAAAACCTCCCAGTACCCCAGAGTTTATCATTCCTTCTCCACTCTGGGACATCATAGCAGAGATTAATGAGGCTTGAAATATTGATCCCACACCTCCAGAATGCCCACCAGACCGTGAATATGTGCCTGAAGTTCTCCGTACACGATTACTACATCACATTCACGATACACCCAGCTCCAGTCACCCAGGTATCACCGCTATGACAGTAACTAAGAGATTCTGGTGGTCCACACTCACCTCTGATGTTCTCCAGTTCGTCAAGCAATGTACCACTTGCAACATCACCAAGACCTCACACCAAAGATCTGCAGGCCTGCTACAACCCCTTCCGACTCCACAGCGACCTTGGTCACACATAGCCATGGATTTTGTTACTGATCTCCCTCCTTCAAAAGATTTTACACTATACTCACTGTAATTGACCGTTTCTCTAAGGCCTGCTATCTCATACCCCTGACCAAATTACCCACCGCCTGGGAGACCGCTGAAGTCATGCAACAGGTTTTTCGGTTCTATGGCTTCCCCAAAGACATTGTCACGGACAGGGGTCCTCAATTCACTTCACATCTTTGGCACGCCTTTTGTAAAGAAATGAACATTAGGAACTTACCCGTTTCCTCCGATCATACTGCCACTTTAGTATGACTCCCTTCAATTACATCTTGGGATATCAGCCACCACTCTCTCTGGCTCTGTTATAAGACGATCCTCTGTGGCCCTGTCTGACCGTCATCAGCAGGAACAATTAATGTTTCCACCCGGACTCTTTTATCCCACGCACCTCTGTCTTGGTTTGCTCCGTGTTCCCCCCTGTCTTTGTGGTTCGTTTGGTCTTGTCTATGCCCATGTTTGGTCTTTC
>JAUMHI010000064.1:4236838-4295979 GCA_032359435.1 Enteromius unitaeniatus
TGTTCAGGTGTGTCTAGTTAATTATCATTGATTTCCCTTCCTTTATAAGTTGCTTCCTGTCTTCTAGTGTTTGTCCAATATTGTCTATGTTAATGTGTGTTTTGAACCTGCTCTCGTTTAATTCTACTTTTGGATTAATTAAAGATGTTTGAAATCGACCTCGAATCTCTCCGTGCCTTGCCTGTGCATCACCGTGACAGAATAACGGACCAAAACAGTTAAAAGAGGATTTCGCCGGAGGAGATCCTAGAGCGCCTGATGTTGGGGCTGCCTCCCTTCCCCGCGCTGCAGGTGTGTGGCCGGCCACCCGTGATGGCGATGCCCGGTTGCTGACTCGCCACTCGGCGGCGACGGATGAATCCCGCACCGCAAAAGCGCATCAACGAGCCGGCGCAGCCTGAGCGCTTCCACGAGCCTGCGGGCTACACCGAACACAAGCAGTTTTTAAAGTTCCCTCCCAGCCTCCCTCTCCCACCTCCTCTTACACCAGTTGATCTCCACAGTCAAGCTCCACTGGGATGCAGCGATCCCCTGTCTCCGCCTTCACCCGGCGACGCCTGGACTCCACCTCGGTCTTGCGACCCATCGGCTTCACTGTGCCTCATGGCGCCTTCGACCTCGTCATGGCCCGTCGTCCCACCAGCTTCACCGGGCTCCCTCGTTCTTCTGGCTCAGCCTTGGTCAGGAGTCGTCCATCCGCCGCCTCTGGACTCAACTCCTCCGGCTGCGCCTCGTCCTGCCGGCTCTGTCAGGCTCCTCCTTCCCTCCGGCTTCACCATCGGCCTCGGTCGCTCCAAGTCCGCAGCGGTCCTCCGAATCCCCACCTCAGCCTCAGTCACCTGAGTCCGCAGCTACGTCGTGGCCCTCCAGCGATGTCACCCCAGCACCCCGTCTGCTCGGCTCCACCCTGGGCTCTCTACACTTTGGGGTTGTTACCGTCTGTACAGGTGTCTAGTTAATTATCATTGATTTCCTTTCCTTTTTAAGTTGCTTCCTGTCTTCTAGTGTTTGTCCGTTATTGTCTAAGTTAATGTGTGTTTTGAACCTGCTCTTGTTTAATTCTACTCTGAAGAACATGCCAGGAAGACAGAAAAGGGTGAACATGATCTAAACTGCATGAAATACAGAAGGGAAAAAAAGTTATTTTGTTCTGTAACATTTTATAACAGCACTGCAAACAGAACTAGTAGGTTTTTGAAATCCTGACCTGTCAGGAATTCTCTTCTCAATGCCCCAGTGTCTATTCCAGCCTCTCCTAAAAAGGAAATATTTAAAGTGTTGATTGGGGAGCTTAACTTTTGTCCCCTCTAAAGTAACAGGCATCGTTCCACTAATTCTGGACACACAAATGCAGAATACCATGAAGTTGTCAATTTGGGCCACTAGTCATTGCAGGACATCCTTCTCACTGTAAATTGCTTTTAAATTGAGATATTAGATTATAAAAGTTTATTATTACATATCAATATTCATATTACTTTATGTACCATGACATCTCTTCATTTTGTTGATCCTTCTATCAGGACCTCTTGATTGAAGGGACACTGGACTAGGAAGAAAATGTATTTATGAATATATATTGTGAAAAATATGTTTATGTGAAGTGAAACGTTTAATTCAGTGCTTTAATATTTAGCTAATATTTAGTCTCATTTGCCGTATAAATATACTTTTGAAATCCAATGTTCTGACTCATCATCTAACTAGAAATGTCAAAATCTACATTACATCATGCACCTCAATATTACATTGCTGCTTCTACACTGTGTGCTGCTACAGCTGCTGCTGTGTGTGTATTGCTTTCCAAGTTACTGTGGTGCGGTGGTGGACCTCCGATTCCATCATAGGAAAGGTTTTCATGCATAAAGGACACTTTTGCATCAGTTGACTAAAAAGAAATTATGTAAAATACAAAACAAAAGCAATCATAATGTCAGCCCATACACTAAGTAAATTACCTTTTCTTCAAATGCTGGTTTTTCATCAGTTCCCTGGTAATTGACAAAAGATTCCAGGTGTTGCCAACATAACTTACTCAAATTCAAATTTTATTTGTCACATTCACATACATACACGGTACAACATGAAGTGAAATGTATTGCACGACTGCCCCAACAAATTGACACATTAAGAAAAACAATTAAGTAAAACAATTTAAATAGAATGGCAAAATAGAAGTAGAATATAAAAATAAGTACAGTAGATAAATATATATATATATATATATATATATAATAATAATAAAATATACAAAGCATATATATACACACAACAAGACAAAAACAAGTATGTCAGTGCAAGTGTCCCGTGTGCTGTGCAGTGTAAAAAGCTGGTAAGAGGCATACAGGGGACAAATAATATGTAAATTCTACTCATTTATCCCCACGTAGCCTTCTCCCAACTGCAAATACAAATGAATAGTGCAAATTGAAGTACAGATTATATGGAGTTAAAGTGAAAGAGAGTTCAGTGTCCGAAGTGAGTGCAAAAAACCATGTGTGTGGATGTGCAAAATGGATCAGTACTGTGTTAACTAAAGAGGTTAACTAGAGGTTAACTAAAAAAGTTAACTAAAGAGGTTAACTAGAGGTAAACTAAAAAAAACACCTCTGGTTCTGAGAATGCAGATTATTTAAAGACGATGCAATTTTTATTTGTTTTCGCAAACATTTAGTGTGTTTTATTTTACAAAACGAATTCCATAATTCTGGGGAATTTGTTTATTGATAATTTACTCAGTTTATCATTCTAAAACGTGCATTATTTTAACTTCAATTATTAAATACAAAATGAAAAAAAATATCATAACAATCTTTAGGCAGCGCTTTTCCATACAAGATGTTCACAATAATTCAAAAATAAATATCAGCTGATTGGTTTACTCAAGCTATGCAAACTAATGACCATAGTTAGCTAACAATGCTTTATTGGAGTCTGTCCTCCAACAAAAAACAACCCTTTAGGTCATATTACGATCTATATTTACGTTCTAAAAGTAGCATCTGTCATCATGAAATGACATATGACTGTCATTACTGGTCCAAGAGCGTGATTTGTTTAAATGCACAGTCTCACAGTGATTAAAACATATTTTAGAAGGTGTAATTTGTATGAATGATCACACCTAACCCATCCCTAGACCTACCCATTACAAAAAGAATGCAAAACCATGTTTTATATAGTTTCACTAGAACATGCATTCTCTGGGTTCAAACCCACGATCGCATGATCACATCACTCTACAACCTGAGCTACAATCTCCTGTTTTTGACAGGGGCGCACGTACAAACGACCCACTCGCTCAGTACTGTGCACCATTCCGAATGTTGTTTAGCCCTCCTCCTCTCTAGTGCCACCTGTCTACATCTCACATGAGGCTCTCCATACTGTACATTGCAACAGCAGAATGTCTGTATTTCTGATTTTATAATTCCTGTCTACAAACCTTGATCTTTTGACTTTATGCCATAACCGGCAAAGCAGATGTAATCCACCAATATCAGTTTTACCGACTCTCCAGTTTTATTAATAAATATTATAACTGTTATCTCTGTCTATTGCAGAGATCTTCAACCCCACTCCTGGAGACCAACTGTTCTGCATAGAACAGCTTGCTTCAACACATCTTACTATGAACTTCAAGTGATCATGAGGGCCTTGAAGCTGGTTCAGGTGTGTTTGATTAGGTTTGAAGTTATTAATTAATTTTTTACTTAATAAAATAAACATTTGTATTCATTTTTTCATTGCACAATTAATCGTATAAACAACATACATAAGCCTCTGACCATGAGTAATGGTTGGGGGCATTATTTCATAATTGAAACCTGAGGCCATTGCAAATGCAAACTTCTTCTCACAACTTTCAGCTATGCATTACTAAATCTCACAACATAGTGCATGAATCAGACTACTTTTGCTTTTTTAATTTAGTCCTTCATAGCGATTGTATAATTTTTCACATTCAGTCCACAAAAACAACAGTATACAAGTATAAATCAACACGAAGGTGCAGTAAAAAAAATTATTAATATTTTTAATTCAACTGTCCCTTTAATCATACCAATTTCAAAGACCAATTCCTTGCGCACATACATTTTACACCCCCATGTTGAGCAGTGCTCTGCTAGACTCCAGAGTTTTTATTTAGTGTTGCTGGCAGTAATGGACTCGAGATGCTGATTAGTTGTAAATGGGCGTGAGGCGAGGTAGAGCGCCGTGCAATCACGCCATGCCTAATGACGCTCCGCAGACCCTTCTTCTCTGCAGGGAGCACTGCCTCAGAACGAATGGGTCTGTTCGCCACATTTCTAATTGAAAGTAATGATAATTAATATCATCATAATCACAGTTTGTTGTTGAGGATGTTTATGGGCTTTTGTGGCAGAAAAATGAGAAAGCACTTTATAAAATGGCTCTTGTTAACCTTTTAGCTTACTGCAGTCTCATTTAGCATCTGGAGCATCACTTCCATGCCGGCTGTGAGTGGAAAGTAAGATGGTAATTTGTATTCCGTGCCATCTTCTCTCTTTGGGGTGGTGTGACAAAGATAAATCCTGATAAATGTAGGCTGATACGTGCTTTAATGAGCATGAATTAGAATATGCTGTGAAAACATGGAAATACTTTGGAGCAAAGGACAAAGCGATGTCTCTGAACATGAGCTCATGAGGATTGATGGTACGTCAAAACTGCATTTGACAGGCAAATCACCCTCACATTTCACTTGTAACTGATAGGAAGTGTTACAGAGAGCCAGAACTTCAGAGGCTATGACTGTGACCTCTGTTGAATTTAAATAAATGATGAATGGGTAGTTTGGATAAAAATTTTATCATGTAATTATTGATTTCAAAATACTTTGGCCAAACTTAGCACATTAATGCAAGTCATTAATAATTATTTCCCTGAAAAGTGTAAACACAATAATTATGAACCCCAACTAAACCAACAAAACTGAATTAATTAATAATATTTGGTCCACAACCAAAAAATAGGCAGGACAAAAGGACTGCCAAAAAAAGGTAAAAAAATACATATAATTTTTTATTTTATTTTATTTATTTTTTTTTTCAGACTGACCCTCATCATTTATGGAAAAGGACCCACAGAAATCAGTTTAAAAGACCATAGTTGATCCAATTAACATAAATTTGTTTAACAGAAGCAACAAGAGTGGCCCTGGCAAAGTCCTAAAACAGATGCTCATAAATGTCAAGCTTAAAAAATGTGGACAATGTGAAATTTGCAGGCAGCCATGGCCAACAACTGAGGTGCAAATTCTACCATTTTGCTCCGTGAATGCTTATGACAGTCACAATAAGATCTGAGATTCTCAAATCCAATGGCACGGATAGCTCTCAACACAGACAAGCTTCAGGCGGACGCATAAAAAACACCTCTCCTCTCCACTGTCCTCTCTTCAAACCAACCCTGTGCTTATTCAGTTAGTTCAAGTACAATCAGTTCCTTTCAATTGCAAATCAGGCTGGTCCAGCCATAGACGAGACAAACAGAGCATGTACCAAAAAAAAAAAAAGGGAAAAAAAAGCAACTCTTACTGTAGTGAAAGAAAGAGTGGGTAAAAAACAGCTTAGAAGAAAAAGGACATATGTAGCTAAATTACAAGGGCCCTGAGGATATGCAAATGAAAAGGACCTCCCACAAGAATTACTTTTTTTTTCTTATGCAAACCGTGCTGCTCAGATAAGCTCTGTGTAAAAGAAACACAGGGAGGATTGGCCTGTGTGTCAATGCCCCTATTCTGCTGGAGGGTTATAAACTATTCTTCGCAAAGCACGCACTCGATTGACCCACCATTAATAATCCTGGAGGATTAATTAACATGACTGCTCTTGATGCTTGAAGGCAACAGTTGAATACAAACGTCTTTTTAAATGTCCCTTACAGAAAGCCAGAAGCACACACGTCTTACATTGCTCCCCTGGTCAAACCTTTGAATACAATCTGTCTTCAAATAGCTTCCATACATCTGATACTATTAATTAAATGTACTGTAACATATACTGTAATTAATATTACAACTGATTGCTTTTTTTGTTTTTCTTGACTGGTTAGTAACTGTGGACCAGACTTAATTTGTTATTTTATTGTACTATTAACCTGGAAACAAATTTTTGAAGGGATACTTCACCCAAAAATGAAAATTAAGCTGTTTTACGTGCCTTCAAAGCATCCTAGTGTATGTGACATTCTTCTTTCAGACCAATTTAATCGGAATCATATTAAAAGATGTAAAACATAGCCTTACATCCATAATAAAACGTCTCTCACACGGCCATGCATTTTGAAAGATAAATATCTATATTTCAAATGTAATGAACACTTTTTCCTCACTTCCGGTGGCACGCGGAAGCAGTTCCAGTGCATGACATAAGCCTCTTTTATTATTACATTTGAAATATAGATATTTATCTTTCAAAAATGTATGGATAAGCTACAGGAGGTGAGTGAGGGATGTTTTATTAAAGTTGCACACACAGCAAATACCCGCTTAGTCCCATGAAAAGGCCTGGAGGGGCCAGGAATTTTTAATATAACTCTAATTGGTTCCATCTGAAAGTGACATAAACTTAGGATGCTTCGAAGGTAAGTAAAACAGCCTAATTTTCATATTTGAGCGAACCCTTCAATTAGCATGTTGCTATGCTGTTGCTCATTGGCTTGTAGCGTATTGCTATTCCGACTACTTTCTTAGCCTACCATTGGTCAGAAAAACAAATTGCCTTGCCATAAAGTTATGACTTGGGTTGAGTCAATGTTGCTTTCTTGAGTTGGACAGACACTCAAACAAACAGCAATGTTTTGATAGCACGGCAGTGTTTACATGTTTCAAAGAATTCCACCTACGACTGGCTTACTTGTAGTTGTCTCTCCATACTACGCTGGTGTGAAAGTATTCGATCCTCAAATCAACAGCTTTTTAAATTAGGTACAGCTGCATACAAAAGATTAACCTGTAACAGAATGCACACATTAGAAAATGTGTTGACCTGATGGTGAACAGAATGTACAGTTTGTCCTTTGCAATATACTTTCTCACACTTAATCTTGACTTGGACTTCTCTTTTAGCCCTGAAGGTTTCATCAGGTACTGTACTTTCAGGTTTTCTTGGCTGTTCTAGTCATTAGTCCTCTCTTTACCCCTCTCTCTTTTCTCTCAGACCACCCACACTGGTGTCCATCACTCTTCTCTCCAGCTGTGGCCTACCCATGGCCCATTTGTGTTACTTTGTTTCTTTGTGGCTGAGGTCAGAAACACCCCAACCCCCTTCTTCTCTCTCCTTTTCCCTCTCTCTCTCTCTCTCTCTCTCACTCTCCAATAACTCCAACAAAAGCTCAAGCTGGCCTTTGTGCCTGATGCAGGTGTCCAGGGCCATGAAAGGACTCTGGCTCAGATTGGGAGAGTCGAGGGGTCCATTCACCCAAACACCCACCTGTAGGACTATCTGACCCAGATGAGTCACTCTTACAGGCTCAAAATGCCTCCTGACAAGACAGCCGGTCCCATTACTTGTGTGGGTGGAATCTGTTCATTAATCTGGCAGAGATAATTCGGTGGGGCTTCAGTTAAGTTGAGTGGCTGTTAAGTTATAAGGTCACAGATGGTAGAGCAGTATTAAAACTATATCCTTGTATCCAACAGCATGTCCAGCAGGGCCTAGAACTGAACATAGAACATTTTACGCAATTCACCTGCTATTGGCAAGGACTTTTTTTTTTGCATCAAGAGAAAGAAAGCCATTAAGAATGAAATGCACCTCTTCCATGTCCTGATGAAAAGCAAGTAGTATCAGGCCTTTTTTCAGCAGTGACTTGGCATCAGGTCTATGTATCAGCTGTTGATTGGAACTTCAGGTGTAGACGTGGCACTTTAAAATAAACCCAAGCTTTGTAGAGTGTACGAATTCATATGATTTTTGCTCAATTCGGATGAATTTGTACAAATGACCTGCACCTAATCCTTCCCCTAAAAGGATGTGAGGTTGTACGAATTTGTACGAATTAACACAAATTTGCAACCTTGTACGAATTGGTTGTGAGATTGTGTTGTGATTTACTCACTCTAATATGTATATGACTTTCCTCTTTTAAAAAATGTCCGAGCTTGTTCAAGCTTTATAATGGCATTGAATGGTGGTTGAGATTTTGAATAGAACTAAAGTGCATTTATCAATCATAAAAAGTGCTCCGCATGGGTCTGGGGATCTGATAAAGGTCTTCTGTGTTCATGTAGAAAAATATCCATATTTTATTAACTTTATACATCTTTTGTTTCCATTAATTGACGTAAACACATTCATCTGGATGATGCAGATGTAGCATATAAGCTCTCGGGAATGTGTGTACAACAGTTGAGTCCTTGAGACGAAGAACCATACAAGTCTATATTTTAAAATTTTGAGTAATACGATTTATTTCATTTGGATTGTGAATATTATATTATATATTTTTATTTTACTTGAAGATAGACAACAAAAGCTTCTCAATTCTAAGGAGATAACATTTTTCAGTGTCAGTATTAAAAATCAAAAGTCGAAGCGCACATGACAGCAAGCAGCACTGCTATTCTTCTTAGTGGACATAGACGGTTTTTCCGTGTGACGCTTTTTTAATGTTGAAAAGGCTGACTGTTTGTCGCACAAAAATATCCCCAAACTGATTCTTTATACAAAGTTCACACATACAGTTAATGTCACATGGTTATCTCATTTTTTATTTTTTTGGACTTATACGGTTCTTCGTCGCATGCATTCAGTTAGTGCAAGCTAGAGGTACAGTTTAGAAAGTTTAAAATATGGATATATTTCTTACACAAATTCATCCATTCACTTCAGAAGGCCTTTATTAACTTCAAGGAGATTATGGTGTCAATGGACAAATTTACAGACATTCATGTTCATTTTAAAGCTTGGAAGAGCCAGGGCATTTTTTAATATAACCTTTGATTGTAGTCATATGAAATAATAAAGTTATATTACTTACCCCTGTCATATATTAAATATTAAATATACTAGACTGTATTCTAGCATGTACAGACACATTACTTGCAATTATTATACATTTGTTGCATTGTGCCTGTTAGAGCATGGTGTGCTTATGTCTTTAGACAATAACCCCTCTGATATTTGTTTAGTAACGTAATTATTCAGAAAATGTACAGAATGTCAGTCATAAGTAATTGTCTTTCCTAAAAAGGCGTAATCAACTGTTTCTAGGAGACTGCACTAGAAAACTGTTTTCCCAGGGGATCTAACATTAAAGATATAACTGCCACGCCTTCACTTTTTACTGATAACGTCCTATTAATATGTACTTCAGTAATGAATGAAAACATATATATTTGCAATTATTAAATCATTTGTATTTGGTTTTTTTTTTACATAAGTTCTATTTTCTTATAAATATAACAACATGGCTGTATGAGTGCATGTGATATCTCACTTTTTTTGGGGGGGGGATTTGTTTTGCAGTGCAACCTTGGCTCACTATTGCAAATGTTTACATTTCATTTACCTGATGCAATTATCCAAGGTGAGTATATTACCAGAGGGGATTTTCTTACTTAAGGTGTCCAATTATCATACACTGCCACTGGAGTCCCCTGTGCTGGGGGGCTGAGTTGTAAAAACCCAGCATGTTTGTGATCTTGACGGGTCTCTTGACGGTAGAGCAGAGGGGCCAGGAAAAGGGGGAGGGGTAACACCACTTTAATGAAAGGAGCTGAGAGAGTTCAGTCTCGGCACTGCATCATTGCAACTGTGACCTTATTGCACACCAGAAAAAACTCATCTTATTTTTGCATTTCTGTGGGAAAGTGATTTTAAATAGTAGCAAACACCCCCTCCCTTCTCAGCTTTACCCTCAAATTGCAGTCTCCAGAAGTTGAGCTGTATTCAAAGGATGCCTTATCATTCTCGAACCTGAACATCGAACATGCATCTCAAAGCAACATGACATTTTTAAAAAATGTAAATTTATTGTCTAATTACAGACAGTCACCAATGCTGATGACATATTTCCCCACAAAAAAGTTGTGCTTCAAGGAGAGCCTGATTTATGCCGCAATTTATTTCAATTTAATCTTTTAACATGAATATAGATTTTATGCTTCGCTCATAAATCAATCTTGATTCAGTCACTGTAATTCGCCCTGCTCCCGGTCAGCGAACATCAACCTGAATTAGCCAGTCTGCTCAGCCTCACCGCACAATTAGTTCTATCAAGAGTGAAAGCTTTAATCAATGGCTGGCTTGTCCTTCACTGAGCCCTGTGGCTATAGCCACCGTGAACACACACACAGGCAGTAACACCACTCTTAAGCTTTGGATTACCAGGTCTGTGCAGTGTCACGGTGGCAACTTTTGATGAGACAAAAAAAAAAAATACTAAGCGGTGAAGGTACAACATGCTGCAACCAGAATGGTGATAGTAAACTCCTCTGGGTGTGACTATGTGTGTGCGTGTGTAGCTATTTCTGTCACAGTGGTACCTGGGAGGCCCAAAGCAGTCTGTCTCATTGATTCAGTTGGGTTTAAATGTCACTCACAACAGAGTCTGGGCAGCCCTAGAGACCACAGCAAACTACAAGCAACAAAAGGGGAGAAAATGACATTGGTGTCCCTCGAAAAACAACTTTTCTCTCTGGTGTGACAAAGGCGGTGGGCAGAAAACAAGGGAATTTTCTGCGCGATTTGAAAAAAATCTATCTCATATGTTTCTTTTTACGTTTTCAGAGTATATTCTTGAACAGTCTTCTCAGAAATCTAGTAGAAATTCCTCTGTATCTTTGCTGTTCACAAATGCGCCTAAGGGTTAAGAGATCTTAAAAAGAAAGGATTACCGTGAAGTAAGTGTTTTCTTGAAACATTTTAATGGTTTACCCAAGCCATAACAGAGTTCTTTCTAAAAGACAGCCATATAAAATCCTCCCACTCAAATCCATTCTCATGAGAATAAATATGAAGACATCACAGCTGACTGGGCCAATACTTCATTTAGAAGTCTAATGTTATCTTTCATGCCTTTTAATAAACAGCCCCCTTTACCAGCCAGAAAACTTCAAAAAAAATTATTATATTTCATAATCAAGTGATTATAATTATTATGTGGAATTTCTAATCCATTTCTAATCCAAATCTTTATACGACACCATGATGAACTATACGTACACGGTTACACAGAAGAAGAAAAAAAACTCACAATAAGGGATTTTACCTTTGGAGCAAGTTGATTGACAGCAGGCAGCAAGTATCAGCTTTTAAGGTCATTTGATAGATTTATGCAATATTTAAAAAATGTGTTGCTTTAAACCACAGTGTACATTTTCACAAAACATTTTTGCTTACAAATATGTGTAGTACTTGTATGGAATAACTAGCGGTTACATTTCTTTGATGTGAAACCATATACTAGATCACTATTTGGAATCTCCATTATCGTAGCTGAATGTCATGTGAAGTGCAGGATGATTGATGGTTCTTTCAAGTAATGCAGTAAAATCTCTTTCCTCTTGATGTCACCACCTGTTAGAATGACAACAGACCCAAACCCAAGTTAAACACTCCACAGTTCAAAAAAATAATTAAAGAAGATTGAGAGTCAAATCTCATACCAGTCATAATAGATAAAAACCACTTACGTCTTCCAAGAACTTGCAGAGTAAACCAGGATTCCTGAAGCTGATCTGAAGGCAAAGTGTGGCCATGCTCTTTCTTAGGCTCTTCCCTCAGGTAGGAACTTATCAAGAAACGTGCATTAGCAAAATTGCAGCTGCTGCAAGAACAGGAAGTGCTTATGTTTCACTTTTCCTCTGTCTGTTTTCTCTCCCTGTATCTGGTGTCACTTGCAAATAAAAATTAACCGAACTACTCATGTAATTATATTCCCCCTACAATTTATTATTGATCAAACATGTCGGTGTGCTGCCAAGACCATTAAATGTGCTCCATTTGAATTTGGAGGGCTAAACGATGCAATGTGATACATGATACCTGTAACACACCAGCCTGAAATTCAATTATTCCTTATTTATGTATCGATCCACAATGATCCCTTTTAAAGCAATTCATGGGCAAGTCGAGGCTTTGATCATCAGGATTTGTACAATAAATCTACGGCATGTATCACAGTCCTCATATTACTAGTAAATTTACGATAAATCTAAACCAACACAGACATGTTCTATCCACAACACTGACACCTCTACTAGTAATCATAAAAAAATGAGATCTTAGATGATTTCTAAACTGGTCTATTACTACTACTGGTTATTCTGAAGCTTTCAGGCCTGTGGTCACACATTACACACATTTAGGCATCATCATAACCTTAGAAAGGAAGCAGTTGTGTTGCAGGCTAACATCTTGGATCAAGCACAACCAGACGGCAAATGTTACTTTTTAAATAAATGGCAGGCTTTTCTTCTATTGTTCTGTTTTTGTTCCCATGAAAGGGTTATTCCAGCATCACCCATGATGACGAAAAATGTGAACAATCTGTTTTTGTGTGACAAACTTGTTTTTGTGAATCACTTACACGGTGCTCTCGGATTCCTGTCATTCTTTCGAGATCTGATTGTGACTCATTTCTAGAGATTCACTTAACTTTAGTCAAACCAATCAAATTGTGTACACTGATGCTTTTAGTACATGTACTTGTTAGACAGGCTCCGAGCAGGAGTGCCTTAAAGTTTCATTAGGAAACATTTCTCACATTACTTTAGTTTAACTTAATGTACGAAAACAACTCAAACGGAAATAAACATACGTGTGTATGTATATATGTACACGCTATATAGAAAAAAACAAATACAACAAAATTACTTAAAGAAATCTGATAACAGGGAATATTAAAACTGATTCCAAACACTATAATAGAGCCTCAATGTTACTAAAATAACACTGGCTCAAAGTAATCACACAAATACCTTTGTAAGGTAAAATTGTTCAAGCACACACACACAAATGTGACAGAAAAAATTTTTGTAACAATTAGTCCACAGTAAGTAAATATGAAAACAGGCCTGCTGTAAAAGAGAAATAGACCGATGCAGTGAGATTTCGTAACGCTACTTCAAACCTTAAAAACAAAACTGGAAAATATTTGACCTCTCTTCATACTGAAAAGCCCGTTCTTTTATTCGGTAACTTTGAAGTATCCCTTCACGCAGGGTCGTTTTGCGACGCTCCCTAGTTACCGCTGAGCGTGCTGTCGGGTGTGATAGGCTGCTTAAAGAAAGAAGCTTCGCCTTGTGTTCAGATGAGCCCGTGGTGCTGCTGGAGAGTTCACTCATCGTCTGCTAGCTCCAGTCAAAACGGACCACGAACCCCTTTCCTTTTTTCAAATTGTATTTATTTAATCCTATCCTCTGATAAGCCTTTTAAAAACAAGATGTAACTCACCACCGAACATTACATCCTCACTTGAATGAACCTACATGTTTTAAAGAGCCGGGATGAATATCACTGATGGAAGTTATTGTGACGACTGGTTTTAACTATGGTATGCCGATGCGATTGTTTATTGTGCCCTTTACCCTTGGCGGTGGATCCCTGATTTTGGGATTATCGGTAATTCCACGATTCTGCTAGGAATCATCCGCGATAGAAGAGGGAATTCTGCACGGCCAAGCAAACTACAGGGGATTTAAATCGCATTGCTCCGGGAAAAGAAGAGAAGCAGGAAGAAAATTCATGTGGCGATTCTCTCCTTAACAATAAATCATTTTGGATTGCAGAATGAGCAAGGAAAGACCTAAGAGGAATATCATTCAGAAGAAATACGTAAGTATTGGTCGTTTGTACGCGGTTGACCTTAAGTTTGTTCGATGGTCTCGCGCTTGTGTCGATGTTAAATGCGTAAACTTTGATCGCGGGTGGTTCTTCTCGTGTTTAGTCTGGATTTGAAAACAAGGCACAAATGCACCGCACTATGTTCACAGCACTTTAATATATTTCAAGGGTTTCCTCTGAATTTGCTCAAGCGTACATTTTCCTCGCTTTTGCCCCTGGTATCCTCATTTGGGAACGCGTTTGTTTCGCACGACAGATGTTAGCTTGCAGAACTCGTTTGTAAACCTGGACGTGTTTTGTTTTGGGTTTGTTAGTGCTCAAACTCCAGCGTTAAAGCGTAATTGGGATCAGAATGGCTTTGTTTACTCCTCGTTGCTTTCCGTCTCAAAGCCGCGAGGACAACCCTATCGCCCTCTGTTATTCCGGGATATGTTTTCCCGAGCTTATTTCTGCAGGAATACGGCTCATAAAAGCAACTGTCCCAACTCCCCTGGCGTCTTTGGTTTGTTTATCTCGGATGTAGCTCGTTCTTCTTCAAGTGTAAGCAACGGGCTCTTTAATGTTTTCAAAGTAAAAGTGTAAGGAAATCATTTCCTCTGCCCTTGACGACTGAGAGTGCTCCAAATTGGTGGCAGATGTAAAGTACATTCATTTAAGATGTAGAAAAGTGGATTGTCCTCACAGTCTGTACAATTTAGGTACAATAACCGACTCGAAAACACAAGCTTGTGCAGCAGCCAATATTGTGGGTATTACTGTGCCCGAAACTCTTTTTTTTTGCTCTCTGTTTGCGTTTTCTCAGAGTTTCTGCACGTTTTATTGTTTAAGCAGATTGAAACCTTGAATGTTAACCGGTCGTAATATTACAGAACTGATTAGATTAAACCCATGGGATGTCGGTTATAGTGGAATATATCCAGTCGCATTGCAGAGGCTTGCGATTAAAGGAAAGCGACCATTTTGCCGTCTAGTGCGCTGAGTTAGTGAACCGGCGAACTTGTAGGGGTATACTGGAGAACACGTAGGGCTTGAACTTTCTGGCTGGTGATTTACTCTCCTCAGGAGCGGAATTAAGCACGACTACCATAACAAAAGCCCGAGTCTCCTCAGAGACTGCCGAGCGAACCTCGTATCGGTTAACCCTCGAAGAACTGACTGACTTTTCCAGGCGATTTACCAGTAACCGTTAGTTGAAGAGGAGTTTATTTTGGTCGTAGTTTGAGGGACTGTCGTTACGTGTTTCATTGCTCCTGTCTTGACCTTATTTTCCTGTCAAACCAAGCCAGTGCAGAGAAATAAATTCTCGCCGGCTCGTGAAAGGGTTAGCTCGCGCAAACAATTTTGTCTGCCTCGTGAACTAGCTAGTCACGTGCCGTCATATTTAACTTTCCCCCTCGAAGAACAACATTTTGAGTGAGATTGCTACCTGGGAGTTATCTTTCCTTTACACGCACGCCTTAGTGATATTTTTTTTCTGTTTAGCAACAGGTTCAAATAAGTGAAACAAACAATGGGAGGGTTTAGGGTTAGGATGACGCACCACGGGGGCAGTTTCCACGCGCATTATCGGTAAAGCTCCAGCTCATCTTATCGCTTTCCATAAAGGTGATGGAAATTTTCGAAGTTTGTGTAGTTTTGTCAACAGTAGCTGCAACGTTTCATATTTTTTACAGCAGCCCACAAAAGTGGGAAGCAATTACTTTTGTTGATTGACAAGGGAAATAAAGTGATGACAAAAGCAGTTCATCACACCACGTGGTGACCTTAGAAGAATGATTCGGTGCTACTATCAGTTTTAAAATGCCTTTCTAAAATAACTTGTCAAAAGATTGTCAAGGTAAGCTTTGGGTGCATTAAACTAGATGCAGTTGATCATATCTTATCGATATTTTAATAATAATGAAAGGAAAATGTATACAGGAAGAGATTGAGAAGTGAATACAATATTAAGTAATAAAAAAAAATAGTACTATGTAGGCTATTTCTGCTTAAGCTTTGTTCAACATTTGAGTTGTTTAATACATTTTTTTTCTCTCCATATACATAATTATTAGTGATTTGAACTAAATAAGTGAATCACTAAGGTACAGGAACACTGTGCGTTTAGGTCTTTTCCCCCTTTCTAAATGTGATTAATAGAATAACCCTTTTAGTGTTCATTTAATCGGTTTATGGTTACACGTCTGATGGGGATCTCCTCGATCTCATACTGACTACGTGTTAGTTGGTTACGGTCATGATCCGCTGTATAGGGCATGTGGAACGGACCCGTATCGTTCAGAACACAACTGTTTATGTCACATCTGTGCAGAGCTGGCAGCTGTGCTAAAATCTGGTCAGGCAAACAACAAAAACAACCTGAAGGATCTGTCCCCGGGGCCTGCACAACTCTTGGCCCCATGGATTCAGCCTCCCCTTAATTAGCGTAAGACAATTATACATGCTTGGCTTAACCATATCCCCTGGAACATGAGTGCAAGGGATTTTTTTTTTATTACCCCATTTTCCTTCACATGTGCTGTGAATATTATTAAAATTCATTTAGTGGAAAACGAGAGAGGGAGAAAAAAAATATGATAATAGATGTTAATAAGAGCAAACAAGGAAATGCAATTAGACCGTCCCTGATTGATAGACGTGTGTGAAAAGCAGAAGGGGGGCAAGTAGGCACTTCTGCTTTCAGACAGGCTCCTTTAATGGCTTCTCTCAACCTGACACTCTCTGAAGCAACTTCTCTGTATAATTATTTTTGAGGGCTGTTTTTAGAGCGAAGAGTTACGCCGGGTTTTGATTTCGGACTTTGGCTAATGAATGCAGCCAGAGCTTGCGTTTGTGTTCTTGTTCTGTTGAAGTGAACATGGCACATGGTGCGGGGGGAACGGGGGGTTACCCATGGCTATTCTTCCTCTCTCGTTCTTCCTATCCCTCTCTCTCCCTCTCTCTCTCTCTCTCTGCAGGCCCAGCTGGGGTCGGGCCCTGATTCATAGACGTGTGGTGAGATAGGCACAGCTGCTGTAGGGGCCTTTACAAATGTAAAGAAGCTGTCAGTGTTTGTTTCATCAGGCATACAACTGATGAGGGCCAAGTTGAAAAATCCACTGCAGTGTGTGGCGCACAAAAAAAGCTGGAAACAAAAATAGAGAGCAGGGCCAAGGCTCACCGAGCCCTCCCTCTGACCCCTTCCCCCGCTCTGAGTCCTCCAGCTTTACAATGTAAATGCGGGCACCTCGTCCATTTGTGAGGAGAAAGCTGTGAGGCTCTGCGTGTGTGCGTGTGAGAGATTGTATGTTTGTGTTTGAGCGCCTGCCGCTAGCGCCACTGCGCTTCATTTAACCCTGTGTTTTAATGCAAATGGGTTTTCTCTCCCCCCAACCCCCAATTTCCAAGGACGTGACATGGCAAAATTCATGCATCATACCTAAGGAAGGCCAGCTGGTAAATTTTGTGAGTTTGTTAGTAAAGGTTCATGAACTAGTCTGTTTTAGACACTACACTTTTAATATCCTAAAATGTTCTTTTGTTTGGATTACATTTTTACAGAATCTGAAGTTAGTGTTTGCGTAGTTCATTCTGTTTATTGCTG
This sequence comes from Enteromius unitaeniatus, assembly GCA_032359435.1. Lineage (NCBI taxonomy): Eukaryota > Metazoa > Chordata > Actinopteri > Cypriniformes > Cyprinidae > Enteromius > Enteromius unitaeniatus. The sequence continues at coordinate 4,254,236 of JAUMHI010000064.1, forward strand.
CTAAGCAATCCTCGTTGAATTAAAGGTGACTTGGCTGACTTCATTATAGAAACAGAATAATATAAATGCTGCTATGCTGAAAATATGCCTTTTTTTCTGATATAAGCACACAAATAATTCAATAAAACAAAGGGTATAATCAGAAACGGCAGTGGAACGCAATAGCGCATGCAGAATAGTTTTAATGTTTGTTAATTAGCTGTATGATTACTTGATGGTTTGGGATTTTTAATGTGCATTCATTTGTGTAAATGTGTGTATGGATTTCTTTAGGGTTGCGTTTTGTTCACATTGTTGACAGATGTGAGTCATTTAAAAACCGCATTTCAGCAGCTACTGTGCAAATCTCTTGCTCTAAAATGCCAGGTCACTTGGTGCAAAGCTGGCTCTAGTGGCTGTTTGTTAATTGTTAATTTATCTTTTTTAAATTTCCATGAGGAAATTGTCTTGTCATAGTCCTCTGATGCGATGCTTCCTCTCACTACATCATTACTAGAATCTTGCCTGGTGCAATAACAGCAAGTGTTGCCTTTCTACTTTATGGTTGCGCCACCGGCTTGGTGCATTATGCAATGTGACCTTTTGCTTATCGACTTTTTACAATCATATGTGATCCAGCCTTCACAAGTGCACAGCTCCTTGGTCAATGTGTGTCTGCTTGCACAGGACGCACACCCACATCAGCAAACATGCACGGATGGTTACGTATGCGGATACGCCACGTAATGCAAGGAATTTGCTCTGCTGGCATAAAAATAGGTGCAGGAGTTCTTTGATAAGTGGTGCGGCTTAAGTGTTGCGCTCAGGAGGAATGTTCTGCCTGCCTGCCTGCCTTTCATTCCACTGTCCTGTACTTTGTATTGTGATGAGATAAGAGGGCAGAGTATTAGATGGAGTCTTTCTCGTTCAGTGTGGTGAGGGAGTTGTGGCGGACGGTGTAAATCATGCTCTGAAGAGGCTTAGACGTTGATGGAAGACTGCATCAGCAAAACTCTAACAGCCGCATAAATGTGGCTTTGGTCTGTGTCTCTTGACTTGTTTTGGGTCAGAAATGTAAAGCGATGGTTTACTTTAGGGTTTTGGCCTAAGGTCTCATACAAGTGCGCTGTCAGTTTCCAGGTTAAGGCAGGCATACACTGTGCGATTTTGGACACTTTGGGAGGGTTGTGAGCTCTTGTGCGTGTTTTGAGTCAATTAACACATTACAAAATTACTACATTTTGCCCACAAAAATCTGCCAAACAATAATTAATCTGATGACACCATAATAGTAATAAAGACCTTCACCACAGGTCAGCACAATTTCAGAAAATTGGGTAGAATACTAAAGTTGGCTGGCTGTTTTCACAATAATAGAAAATTTGTTATGAGAATTAAGGTCGTCCACTTGGCTGCTGGACAAAGTGTCTCTTAAGTGCTGCAGTAAACCACTAAATTTGGACCCTGTCTAGATTGCAGGGTTAGGTCTTGGTCTAGATCTGAACCTCAAAGGGGTAGAACTATATATTTCTGTCAACAAGAAATTAAACCGGGTTGACTATTCAAATTTTCCCCCTATTTTCCGTCTGACCATGAATAACTCATCTCTTGCCAGAGAGGAAGTTGCAATTGTAAGTTCCTCCGGTTCAGTGGACCAGTATTCTTTAGTGTTGGTCATTTTTATTACATCCTAATACCTGGGTAATGCCAGAATTGGTACATCAAAGATGTACAATGATTTGTTCCCCTTTGAAGTTGTTTTTCCAGACACACTTTCTCGGTTCCTTTGTGTTTTGTCTTGCTTGCACTTGGCTCAAGGCAGGGTAACCTCACTGATGTTGTCGTGAATGCTGACATGTGGCCAAGATGTGGCAGCAACAGGCAGTACCCTTGGCAGGGGCACTTCCCTTTCACAACTGTGTTCCCCTCCGTGACGCTGACAGACCGTTCTGTTCTCTGGAGGTGTTTTTGTCTTTTCCTCCGTCTGCTTGTATGAATCGTTGCGATTCCAAATACTAATGGCGCAGTTTATTATCCGATATGTTCCGAATGCGCTGATCAGGTGCAGACTGGAACCGACAGTGCATTGTGAAAGCAGCCATATTGAAAACATTTACTGTAATGAGGAAGTGGCTTATACCGTAATCATTTCAGGCTTTTAAAAATCAGCCTCTGTGGTTTTCATATGTGTGTGTGTGTGTGTAAGCGAAAGCGCTTTTAGATGGAAGACCTCCCCCTTAGAGCGATGTAATGGAAGTGTCTTTGGGTACGCTAACCCTCCTGCCAGAACATTTGTAATTCAGTGCTGCATCTCTCATTAGCTGGCGAGATGCGTGCCACTGGGAGCCATGTGGCTGCTTTTGTGCAAGTTCAGCTGCTTGAGGAGAGGCCAGTGGGGCCTCTTATAGGCCTGACACTGGGGTTAGTCATTTTGTTTAGTGTCGAGGGCCCTAGCAAGACATTCAGTCGTGTAGTGTTTGACTTGTCGTGACAGCAAGTGTGCTTCATCCTGCACATTTCAGACCAAGGGCTTTCAGATCTGTACATTTGAGGTGTTTTTTGGCCGAGTACCTTCTTGTATTGTTGTGGAGACACCAGAACAGTGGAAAACCACTGCTGAATAGGGATGCACCGATCTGGGTCGGCCGATATGTTTGTCAGTAAAGCTGGTTCTGTAATCAGCGGTAAATGCCATTAGGTCCGTGATTTCACACTGAGCCGTATATACTACACACAGCCATTGTGCGCAAAACCTTGTGCATCCCTACTGCTGAACTATTTACACTGTGTGCGTTCGGCTTTGTATGCAGTATTATTTATTTGTTTTGTGGTCTATCTAGATTGCCAGACCGCCTTGCTTGATGTTCAGCCTGGTGGTTTCTCTCGGCTGGTTTTTCAGTAGTGGCAAAACTTTGGAAGTGCTCTCCTGCAGCTAAAGCTTTACTTTAGTGACTTCATCCTCATCTCCACATCCGTGTGACTGAGCTACATATGGCTCGCTAATGCTACAGATCACAGAAAATTACAGGAAACTAATTGTGATTGACGTTTGGAGAGAGTTGTGCTCTTTTTGGACAGATTGTGTTTGAAGGTATGGGTGCTGTGGTAGGTTTTACTGGACGCAATTATTTACACTAAGTGTAATAGAAGATAGAAGATAGATTCTATTTACACTGAGTAAATAGTGTAGATAATGTTTTTACCCAAGTGTAAATAGTAGCAAAAAGCGTCTTGTTTACAGTAAGTGCCAGTACTGATGTGTGCTAGTCACACAACGTTTCAAAATAAGTATGCTTTTTTTTGCAAAGAATTATTGTTTGGGAGATTGTGGGTGTGACTGTCAAATATGTCCCTTTGCATTTTTATGTTACTTCATTAATTGTAAACAAATACTTAATAATTGCAAATTTACGTAAACACCAATCCAGTTTCCAATCCAAGTCCAATTTTTCATTTTTTTCATGTTTTATAATTCTAAAACATTTAACCTTACACTCTCCTATTAGGATGTACAAAAGTTAATAGTAGTACCTTTAGGGTACTAAAAGGTACTAAAATGCACCTTTTAGGGATATGTGTAGTACGACAATTGGCTATTTGTGTGCTGCTTTTATTTTTTATTATAATTTTTTCTTATCCTCTATATAATGGGTCAGTGGAAAAATGCTTTTTAAAACCCACCTTGTTATACACTACTACTAATTTTGGAGTAGCACAATTGCATGTTCCTTTTGAATGAACATAGTGGTGAACGTTTCAAAGAAACAGATAATCACCATTTTCCGGTTATATTTCCCTGTGCGTGGTAGCACCTACAATGTCTTTGAACATAAGCTGACCCTCATGGCAAGGATCTCCGGTGTCTAACTCAGTTTTAGTCGCTGAAAGGCAAACCTGTCCACGGATTAAATGACAGTCTCTTGTTTAACCCACAAAACCTTTTGACAGTCAAGGACAAATCTGACAGGATCCAGATAATATCATTAAATCCAGTTCCAGATAGAGTTTCAATCGTGGTGACTAATGGTGCTGTTAGCTCTGTAAAGTGATCTGAATTTAAATCACTTTTTACACCACAATAAGCTCATCAGAGTCATCGGTTCCAGTCTTCTTGGCACATGGCCGTGTGCGACATTATAGCGTTTACAAGCAACTTTCTTAAATCTTACGTTTATTGTCAGGTTGGAAATGAGCTTTTCTAAATGAGCCACTTACTGTTAATTCAAGACAGAAGTTTCAAATGAATTAGCACGGAACAAACAATCACTTTAAAAGTAAATACAATTGAAGGTATAATTTAACATCTCCATAGTGACTAAAAACTGTCTTGAAAAAAAGATCATTGATCACACATGAACTATGCCATCAGAGGGGCCTAGCCTCTATGTTTCCATAGTAACCACCCCGGTGCCAGAACACGGCGTCTCTCTCTCTCTCTTTTTTTTTTTTGCCACTTGAGTGTCTGAAAATAGTGGTGCTCGGCGGACATTGAGAGCTCATAATGAGCTCTGGCTGCTCCGGGGGAGACGGAACAAGCTTCTTAACTGCTCACTCATGAATCAGATATTCTCAACAAATCCACAAGTGTTTTTTTTTTTGTCAGAAAAGCCCAGGAGCCCTACTGACCAGGCAGACTGAGATTCGTTTTAATGGAGCCCATTCGCTCACACAAATGCACACATGTTAACGCTAAATGCTAGTGTGGGTAATGCTGTCTGTTTTTATGCAGGTACTCAACAGTGAGTCTGGGCTGATATTGATTCTGCTGCTGATAAGTGATGCTTTAGTCCAGACTCGTGGTTAATGGCAGCGTCTGTTAGTTGTTTGTCTGCTGGCAGACGTGAGCTGCAAGCGCCTTTGCTCTTCCTGCTTTCCCATTTTTATCATCTCTCGCCTGCTCTGCTGGTCTCTGAGAGCGCCACTTGAATCAGGGTTGATCTCATTGGATTTGCATGCACTTGTCGGTCTTTGCAACTTTGGGTTTGAAGGCCGTAGCTGCTTCTATAGTTGCAGCTTCAATCAGGATACGAATAACAGGAGTTGAGTGGGGGGCAAAACATAGACTAGTTCTGATTATTTACTCACTCTCATGTCATTCCCTATATGACTTATGCTCTTGTGTCTTGCAAACTTTTTTTCTTGGTTCATTTGGGGTCTAAAGCAACATTGCACCCCTTTCAGTGAACCTTCCCAAAGAAAATTAAAACAAAAATACATGTAGAATTAGGGATGTAGAATATCGCCATGCAGAATATGCGCTTTATAAGCACAAAAAAAAAAAATAGCCAAATGCAAATATGCAGCAATTAGTTAATAGTGAGAATTGATCCCTATACGAAAGTCTTACTGATTTGTTTGTTTGTCTGTTTAAAATGGCTTTAAGTTTTAAAACAAAGTGAAATTGGTTGTATTAGATGAACCTCAACCAGAAACATTACCCATAGGAAAGTTATCACTATTAAAAATCTTAAGATAATTAAACTCAGGCGGACTGGCTGGAGCCAAGGCGAAGTTGGCTCGCAGATGCGCTGACAGATTTATGAGCATACACGTATAAAAGAATGCCACTCTTGACACGATAAATGCTGTAATATTGAGTGACAGCACCATGTTTCCAGTAAGCGTGTTTTAATGTACACACACAAGGTAGAATTCACAGATTTAGTCAGCCGTTTGTTTCAACTGCTGTAATTTATCTGGAATGAATGGTGTCACAATTTCTTACGAATATTTCGCTGAAGCGTCAAATTAGTCATAGTCTCGAACTTAGTGTCTGTTGAGGGCCAGAGGTTCTCCGCTGGCTTCTTCCTGTGGAAAGTCTCGGTGACAGGCGAGGAGAAAAAGAGCGCCTTCTGTTTTCATGCCGCCTCATTCATGCACAGATGTGGGAAATCACCACGTTTTTTGCCTTTGACAATTTCAAGTCAGTAGCTATTTGTGTTTTAATTGAAATGACGGATGAAAATGCACAGTTTTCATCATTCTGCGGTAATGTTTTTGAATTTGACTGAAAAGCTAATGGAAAAATCTCTCCCTCCTCGCCATGAATCAAATTCACAGAATGGAAGAGAGCGTTGAATTTATTTTATTATTTGTGCTTTGTCTTTTTTTTCCCCCTCCCACCTGTCAGAATTTTTTTTTTCAGATCTCACGTAATCATTTTCCTCATACCCTGATTGCTCTACTAGCCTACTTTCCTGCTTATTTAAACAAAAAAATTCTCTTTTATCCCCGTTTTCTCGTGTTTGCTGCCCTTTCCAGTGCCTCCCTGCTGACAGGCTGGGAAGGGAGTCATCTGTGAGAAAGTAACAGCAATCCATGAGGTGAAAATCATTTCTTAATTGCTGCGATTTGGGCAGTGACCTGCTTGTGAGAATGGGTTTAGTTTGATCCGAAAAACGCCCTGAGCGAGCTTCTAACACCTGGCTGCCTGTCTGAGGCCCACACGGCCTAATCGGGCCTACAAAAAGCTGGTTTGGAAGGAGGAAAACAGCGGATGCTTTGTTTGGCTGTAGCTTGTGTGTGTGTGTGTGTTAAATGGGGAGGCTTGCACATTATGATCTATTTTCCTCTCAGACCTGTATGGATTTTTTGCTCCGTGGCATGATAATTAATGGCTAATGTGTAGAATATAGTTTCACGCTTTTCCATTAATTTAACTTACCTTAATGGCACATACATGTTTAAAACAGTCACCATTTCAAATGATTTATTATAGCTATTTCTTTACTCCTCTCTTTGTATTCATCTCATGTCTTTTTATGGTTTTGTGCGTTTTAAATGACATGTGGCCACTTCACATATTTACTGTTGTGTGGAAAGTTTTGGGGTTAGTATGTACGCTAATGTTAATACTTTTACTTGGCAAGGACACAATGAATTGATCAAAGTAGCAGTGACATTTATCACATGGAAAAAATGTGTTTTTAAATAAATGCTGCGCTTGAAAGCTTATTCATTAAGATTCAGCTATTAGACATTTCAACCAAATATTAAGCAGCAAGTGTTTATTGTAAATAATTAAAAGAAATGTATTGTTTTCTGTGACACTGAAGATTTTTTTAAATAAATAAAAATGAATTGGCTATGTAAATATGTCATTTTAACCAAAATCTTCATTTAATTTTAGCTACAAGTCTGCTCTTTTTAATTGTAGTACATGAAGTGGTATGAAAAGAGGAAAAATTGAGATGGGTGAATGCATTTTTTATTTTATCTTTTTTTTTTTTTGCGTGCTGCTCTTTCTATTTTGGTGTGGTAGAGAGACAGCGGGTCTTGCGCAGTGCCTGTCTGTGGTCACCCGGCCGCTCTGCTCTTGTCAACTGTCACTTTCTGCTGTGGTTGCATCCTTCAGCACCGGAGTAACTGGTAATCTTATCTCACTGTCAGTTCGCCTTACTCTCTGCCTGCCTTCTGAGCCCCCGTTAACCCCTCGAACCTCAAGCTCCCGCCAATCTGTCACCTCCCCTCCGTCTTGCGAAGAAAGATTGAGAAAGTGAACACCCGTTGAACTCCCATATCTGACCATATTATTCTTTTGACCGACTCTGCGCTAATAAATCCAGCTCTGCTGCACTGACTCAAAATCCTTATTGAACGTGTTTTATAATGCTTATTATTAACCATGAGGGGCTGTGCATTAACAGTGAAGTTACCAGGGTATCGTTAGGTACATATAGTGCTTAACTGTGGTAAAATCATTGTAATGAATGTCCTCGGATGTTTTTAGAAATGCTAAATCGCTATTTGACATATGTGGTCTGTGATAATGTTACATTATTTAATCTCGGCTGAAAAATCTAGTTTAAGATTAGCTGTCTTAAAGGATCTTTAGGATTTTTTGGAAGATCTTTAGGATTTTTGGGAACCTTTAGTCAATCTGATTAAAACCAAGTTAAACCAGTTAAGACCAGGAAATGATTATAGGCTGGTTTTAGCTGTTTTGTCAGCAGTGGTGTCCTATAACTGGAAAAAAACATGTATATTTGTAAGATCTTATATATTGCAGATGGAATAAACCTGAATAAACCAGTTTAAACTAAACCAGTAAGACCAGCAGACTATCTTAGGATGATTTTAGCTGGTTTAGCTGTCTTTTAAATTATTGCATAAAATCATAGCTATAGATTGTGAAATAAGTTTGCCGTTTAGCTTAGGTTTGCAATCTAACTGGTCGACTTGCGACATTAGCAAAGCGTGACTTGGTTTTTTTTTTTTTTTTATGAAATGCAACATAATTTTTTTGCATGTTCCTATTTTAAGAAACATGCAAAAAAGAAAAAAAAACTGCCTGTTTCTGGATGAATTTTATTGTACAGATGCTTTTTGCAATCCTTAAAATAAAGGTGGTCAACTAATAGCAGGCCAGCTAATCGCTAGTGGTTTGTCAGCCACAGAGCAGTGGCGCTGAAATCCCATAGAGAAGCACCCCTGCCAGATTGTCCTCTTCCTCCAGCTAATGCACTGTAATATGATGTAACATAATAATGTTGTCTCTGCGCAACTGGTCCTCTTTCTCTGCCTGTTTTCAGTTTGAACGCTGCAGTTGGATCACGTCTGCAGTGTCTCTTCGTGAGCTGCTTCCTTAATGTTGTGTAACGTGTGCAGTGCACAAACCGTCAGCCCTTCTCATGGGGAAAAGACTGTAAATCAACCAGGCACTGTGGTGACACAATGGTCACAATGGCTCAATCTTCTATGCTTGACGAAGTGCCTGAAAAGCGCAAATCAAATTTGTGCTGAGCGTTCACATTATCACAGTTCCCCGAAAAGTGGTGGGCTGCTGCCTTTGAACTAGTTGACCTTTTTGTGGGTGTTTACCATTCAGGAGCAAAGCAGTTTAGATGGAGCTCTCCAGTTAACACTGTCTTGTTTTCTAGCCACATTATGGCCTGGCTGGGCACAATATTGCATTATGGGAAATGGAGGCAGAGAGCGACGTGTGTGTGGAAGAGTGCATGTTTCCCACACACTGGTTTTTGTTTATGTCTTTCTGTCTTTTATTTGGGTCATTTGCTTTTTTGCTTGGGTCCTTCCTTCAATTTAATGTTGACTCAAAATTTGAGTCATTTTTTTTTTTTTGAGTCAATTTGCTCACCTTCTGGTCGTTTGAAACACAGATTGAAATTTTTTGTTTTTATTTCTTGGTAAGTTATTCATCTTAGCTATTGAAGCCTGTTTCCGCAACTGAATTAAAAAAATAGCTATTACGACTTTTTCTCAGAATTCAGATTTTTTTTTTCTCTCAGAATTGCGGTACAAGTTAGAAATGATTTTTTTCTTAGAATTGTGACATATAAACTCGTATGCAAATTTTAAAGTCAGAATTGCGATCTATTAAGTCATAATTGCGAGAAAAAAGTCAGAACTGCATGATATTAACTCACGATTGTGAGTTATAAACTCACAATTGCAACTTTATATTTCTGAATTTGGATTTTATGACTCACAACTGAGTGACATAAAGCCAGAATTCTAACTTTTTTTTCTCTATAATACAAACTCTAAATTGCAAGTTAAGTCCAGTTTTAATGGGAAAAAAGTTCTGAAAAAAAATTCTCGGAATTGTGACTATGAATTACAATTCTGACTTTATATCTTGCAATTTATTTCTCGTTTTCAAGTTTGCATTTTATATCACGCAGTTCTGACTTTATAATTCACAATTCAGAATTTTGAGATGTAGATTTGCTATTGAAAGAAAAAAAAAGTCAGAATTATGAGATAAGTAGTCACAATTACATTATTATTATTTATTTTTTATTCAGTGGGCTTCCATAGTTTGACATTGAGGTGAGTAGATAATCAGAGCAATTTCATTTTAGGTAATGCCATTCCTTTAAGTCACTGGATTTCTTCATGGGTATTATTTAATCAGGCAAAATGTCATCTTGTCTCAATTAGCACAACTTCATCTCTGAGGCATTAATGGTGCAAAATGCGTTACGTGATTATTCTTTTGAACATGTCCCACAGATTTTAAGTTTGATTGGGTTTTGCAAATTTGAGTGGATTTCCCATGTTCATATGCTGTTTTTTTTGGCAGGGGACCAGATCATTACAGTCAGGATGACACGCTAAGCTCTATTTTGAAGAAAAGTCATAAAGTCGTCCTTCAGTGTATTTTTACTGATGGCTAAATTGAGGCCTATAGCAGAAGAAAATAGACTGTGGAGATTTTGAGGTTTTTACTTGATGGGTTCTTCTGGGAGATGACTGGCACGCTTTCAAGACCTGCTTGTTTTTCATCTGTCAGGGAAAGATTGGACAGATTGCATTAATTCTTGGTGTTTTCCCATGACTTCTCCAACAAAGGAAGTTGTAATGCTAAAATGAGAGACAATTTTCGCAAACCAATCCAGCTTTTCTTCACAATCTGGTGGGTCTAAGTGGTGGTATCTGCATTGGCAGGTGGGGTGGCTTAACTGTCAGGTCAACCGTGCATGACTGTGGAGAGACATCCTGTAATGTGAGAGCTTCAATCACGCTGGCGTTCTAACTGCTGACGTCCAGTTAGAATCAGCTCTACCTGTTATGATGGAAACTACCGTGGTTAACATCATGGACATTGAACGCTATCAGATTGCAGGCGTTATTGATGAGGACAAGTAATCAATTCCCTGGACAGATTTTATTAATGGGTTAGAAAGTACCTGGATTTTGTTAAATTAATTGCATTTTTATTATGTGTCCTTGTATTACATTTTTTAGATATATACATATTTCACCCTTTTGACACTTTTTATAGAAAATAACGAGGAGAACAGGATCAGGAGATGTTGCAAGCTGGATTTAAACTTTCTTTGCTTATATGAGTGCCATGGCTCAATGAATTTGCACACATGCTTCTACCACTGTTGATGGCATTATTTTAGTTTTTCTTATAAGATACATTAGCACGCTTAATGATTAAGGTCACAAAATATGACACAAATTTCCCTGAACAAGAAACCCAAAATGGTTTTCTTGGCCTGAGTGAGGGTTTTTTCCCCCTCCTAACGGACTGTAAGGTCATGCTCTGAGAGACCCACTCAAGGTCCCCCGAAAAAAATCAGAAGCACTGATGCACAGCTGGGCCATAAACCATTTCCTGAGGAAAGGGGAGAAAAAATGTGTGGGGAAGAGTGCATATTACAGACGTACTGGTGTGAATGCAAGTACAGGGATCTACATTATAAAGGAATGATTTGCGTACACAAATGCAAATAGTTGCCGCCTGTATTCAGAGCTGAATTTAAGATGGCCTCTGAAGGCTCTCTTCCTGTCAGGCTGCTGTTAACACCTCTCCCCTGCTCATAGGGGGCGCGGGGGGCTTCTTTGTTGCAGCTCACCAAGAGAAAGAGAAATAGAGGAAGGAGAATACAGAGCCTGAAGCGATAACAGCCATGATGACAGGCCCATCACTCCACCCAAACCCACACTTCTGCAGAAGGCATCAGCTCATGTCCAACATCATGGAAGTTATATATTTTTTTTCCATTTCAGATCTCTGTTTGTTTACTAGGGGTGTGCAAAATGACATATTCTAAAAACTGACTGGTTGTCAGAACGAGTCTAGTCAAAAACGACCCGTATAATTAGGTTGGTTTGGGCTTCATTTGATAGGATGCCATTAACATAACACCTCAGTCATCAACTACTTGTTTGTTTGATGACTGGTGATTTCTACAACGTGCAGAACTCCTTTTTCTCTTTCGAGTGTTGATTTAAGGGTCATGAGAAAACATTCAGCACTTGAACATTTGTTAACCAAGAGCGAGAACGTGTTTTTCTTTTTGCATAAACCAGCCTGACCTCCCACGGCTGCTGCCACATTAGCCAGACGGCCAGGAGGCTGTGTGTGTGCATCTGAAGCCATTTATTCTGAGTCCCTCAGTCTCCCGTGTGTAATTTTTTTTTTTTTGCTTGCTGTCTTTTGAGGGCCTCTGATTGGCTGGCACTATGGTAGGAGAACAAAGTACTTTTGATGGGTATGCTGCATGTCCCTGGGTGACATTGTCCTGTCTTTAGCCAGCTGCTAAGAAACTGTGGCATTTGCACACAAGAGTGTGCGTCTTAAAAATGCTACCATTTTTCTGCAGCATGTAATGTATACAAAGAACCAGGGTGCAATATCCAAAATACTTTATCCCACAATGCAAATGCATTTGACTTGACTTTCCATTTCTAATTTGACTAATGAACCAGAGACAATGTCAGCTGTGTTCTATTTTAGGTCAGAGTTTTATTACATCATTAGATGAATTATGAAAAAATACTCAGATTTTAGAGATGATGACTGGACAAGTGACCACAGTGTGGCTGTTTGAAATGTTTATTTACTAGATGTGAGCACTGTACAAATAGTTGGCAGGGCTCTGTATATACTGTGTAGTGTTTCAAGTTGAACAAAAAAATGTTTAATGCACATGTGTTTAATCCAAGAACAAAGTGGTTTGGCCCAGGGGCATTCATTTTTTACATTTACAAAATGTCCCGCTTAGCATGTACTGTTCCTTATTTGACAAGTATTGAGGGATTCTTTGACGCTGTGCCATATTCAGCATCTTATTTGCGTTGAGCCGAATGCGGCAGCAAACTTTGAAATTCCTGCCAATTCTTATATTGCAAAATTGCCTGTTTGTTGGCCTCACTGTTAGCGACTTAAAAATCAATTTTGCTTTCTTGCTTTGTCTTTTTTTTTTTTCTTTTGACACTCAACACTTTTGCCCCGTGCCAAACCATCTGCCATTGTTGAATTTTTTTTTTAAACAGCCATAAACATTGTTCATTCACTTCATTTGACTCCAATAAAAACACTTATCTTCACGCAGTGGTGACTAGAACTATAAATGCTCTCAAATCAAAGCTCTGTGTGTGTAGAGAGTGAGTGAGTGACACTTTCACACATACAGAAAACTTGATGTTACGATTCCCTTTCATAGGAAAAATGACAGGAAAATTCCTATTCCTATTGAAGAAGGGACGAGAGTCATATCAAGAGACCCAAAGGCAAGATCTTTTGAACTGATCGAAATAACCTCTGATTAACACCACTTAATAACTTAGTAACCACTTGGCAGCATGTGAAATAAACCCTTATCAACCACATAGCAACGCATTTAGTATTATGATTTTGACATCTGTGATCAAAGGTCACACACTTTTTTTTTTAAATATGTATAGTTTCACCTCAATGCTCAAGTCATTTCTCAGCAGTTGTCAAATGTTCATACGTGAAACAAAAATCTAATTCTGACCCCCTTCTGACTATGTCACGACCCCGCATTATACTGTTAAAAAGAGTCAGTGGGTGATGAGAAATTCTGAGCATCGATGATCTGTGCTTTCCCCCTCCCTCTCTGTTACAGTAACCATTTTCTCTCGGTGAAAGTGTCTGAGTCACCTGCGCCTGATTAAAATCTCTGCTTTACCTGGATATTTAAATGCAGCCTGATGTTAGTAGTCGCGATTTGCCTGTCATTTGCAAGAAACATCCTATGCTTCCTGCTGAACCCTCCCCCCCCTCCTTGTTGTATTGAAATGTTATTGAGCCTCACTCCATTATCGCTGAATCCCGATTCTGAGATTGTTTCAAATGTTAATCGAATCATCTAACCTTTACTCAAATGCATGTCAGCCCATTTACACCTCCTATAGTACTCTAGAAAAGAGGTTATTCTTGAGACAAGATGTTTTTAATCAGCTCCGTTATGGTTGACTTGGCAAAAATTAGCCTGCGGTTCCCTGTGAATTTGTACTGTACTGCACCTCAGGTGGTTAGTGTATGTCTAGTGCAGGGTACTCATATTTAAAGTTAGCCTGCTGTTACTACGCTATTACTTAGCTACGCTAAGGAAATGGGGTTTCCCTTTGTGCTTCCCTGCCTGTGACATTTACCAGGAAGTGATGGTTGTCTGTTCTGAGATCGGTTTCATTTTTACTTGTATGGATTGTAAATATATGCAGGTCACAGATGAAGAGTAGTGCAGAAATCAGTTTTGTGTTGAGTAAGTATGAGTTGCTATTTTGTTTTTTGATGACCAAAACAAAACTCATTTTCTCAATACACGCAGGATTCAGGTGTTTTCATTGTAGTGTGCGTGACTTTAGTGAATCACAGTTTCATTGAACCATTTTATGAGTTTTTGTTCATGTATAAAATTAAATGGCTGGAAGTGAATGTGTTCACTGTTGAAAAGAAAGTCAGCTTATGCTGGTTAGGTATGTTTTGAAGCTGGGATGCTGGGTTAAGCTGGTATAAGGACAGCATAAACCAGCAATTGACCAGCTTAAACCAGCTTCAAAACATACCTAACCAGCATATGCTGGGGTTTTTTTTCAGCAGGGTTAGCATAAAATATTAGAAATTAGCACCATGCCAACTTTCTGGATGGTTTTATGCAGATTTGTATTTTTTGTGCAGTTATTGGGCCACTGTTACTTTCCACCATGGACAATTGTGGGTGGTATGTGACGTTTCAAAACCCCTCACAGAAGCTTTCATTGCTGCTGTGTATTAGCTGATTAAAAAGTACAGTTACACATGTTTAGGTGGAAGTGAGTAGGAGTAAACTTGATGAAAGGCTCACGCACGCAGCTGAATTACAGAATCTAATCAGCACCGCTTCCTGGCGTTTCATTGATTTTCTAGGAGGCCCACATTGGGGGAAATATCTGAATGGATCTCTGTGTTTGTAATGCAGTTTCCGACCACGGTTGGGTAAACTTTTGGTTTTATGCTAAGGCTTTTGTAACCTTCTCATTTGAGTCATTACGTTTAGAATAAAATACCCCCCTTTTTCTTTTAAAATCTTTCCTTATGATATAGTATTTTGTATAAACGTTTGTAGTTTTCCCACCCTGGGCTGATCAGAAGTAATGTTATCATGTTCTGTTCAAATCCAGCTGTTGTAAAGGATGTTGGTTATTGTCCCCTTGCTGCCTTAAACGCCACTCTCTTTTCCCTCAATCCCCCTCGTACCATGGCCAGCTCCCTCCCACTCAGGGTTCAGCCAGTAGTGACGCCGCATCAGTCTACCCCCCACGTCCCCATCATTCTTTGCTTTCCACATCCTTGCAGAATGGGAGCATTTGTGTCGAGTTTTTCCCTCAATCACATGTGGGTGACTGGCTCTTACAATGGGAACACTGTAGGCTCGGTTCCCAGCAGAGAACTCAGTAGTTCCTCCTGCTGAAGGAGGGAGAGATCTGGATGGGAAAGCTGGCTGATACGTGTGATCCGTTCCTCCCCCGGCTTGGCGTGCTGAATAGTGCAGTGTCTTTGCTGAGAATACCGGACTGTTTCGCCATTCCGGTGGTCTGGTGCATTACAGGCCTTTTCTCCTCACGCAAGACCCTTGCATCTTCTCAATCTTGAGCCCTGAAAATTGAGCCATGAGTTGTGACTTGTTAGAATCTTTTCCTAAATCTTCAGTTTATCCCTCTTTTCACAGCAAGCTTTTGTTGAGTTGTAGGGAGGAAAAAAAAATCTGTTCAAGGGTTGGGACTTTGAGGCTTTGGCACATCAGGAGAACAGCTAGGGAGTACTATAAATACTTCTCTGAGAGCTGTGTGTGTAAGCCAACCATGTGACCAGCATATTTGGACATCTGAAATTCCAGACTGTGTCCTCTGGTTTCTGTAAGACAGTGGCAGAGATCAATGAATACTCTCAAAATAACAGATGTTCGGGCCAGGTCTGTACACTCGGTTACTGCTCTTCCCATCCCATTGTGAAAATTGGTGTTTGATGAGAAGAAACTATGGTTCAACCCTTTACCATGCTTCCTGTGAAAGCCTGCTGATGCCAAATCAAAAGCAGCAACATAAAAGAAGCATCTCATCTCAGATAACTCGTACAACTTCTCAATAAAGATTTGCCATGCATAATAACTGTTAAATGGAGGTGCAATTAATTGTTTGCAGAAATTAGGAATTGTGCATTAAAGTAAACAGGATCATTTTTGATGTTATGTTGACGTAGAGGTAGCTACAGCTGAACCTCAGCAGCAGTGGAGGAAAGCTGGCTCCTGTTACTTTATTTAGTAGGGTAATAGAGCTCTCGTGCTCAGTTTACCTCAACACAGTACCATCTGGTACTGATGCTGTGAGATGTGTTTTAATGTACATGTGCGGGGGACGTGCTAGAGAAGAGCTTTTGAGAAAATAATCGAATTAGTCAAGACACTACAGTAATGGTGTTATTTGTTCGACCGACGCTTATCGCACCTCCAGTGTCATTGTGTCAGTACTAAGCTGGTCACACGTTGTACAGCGTTCTTTTTTATGGAATTTGATCGAGTGTTCAAAGGCTACGTCTGGCTTTAGGTATGTTTGGAATGAGTTTGGAGTTTGTCAGGATAACCTCAAGAATTCCTTGGGATTCTATCCTTGACCTCATGAATAATTTTCAAATAGGTTCCTTGAGTCCCCTTAGTGGCACACACAATAAGAAGAGAAAGAGAGAAACCAACAAAGTAGATAATTACAGAATTCCTAATTGCCTGTCTTGACAGTGAGACTTGATTCAATGTTTACGTCTGAAAAGTTTGTGTGCACAGCATGTGTGGTGGATGAATAGCCTTATAGAGGCTACAGTATATCACTGGTGCTTTGACCATCAAGCTTACACCTTTTTGTAGGCATGGAGTCTTTGAACCGAGAAGGATAAAGTTCTGTAAACTGATTCGTAATCAGCATTCCCTGTTAACAGATTCCGATCAGCACCTTTATTGCCGCTTTTCTGGCAGCTTGGAGATAAGACCAGTATTTGGAGTCCTGTTCCAACTTCAAATGCTTTTGTGAGCATCCTGCTTTTTTTTTTAGACCTGACTAGTGACCTGTTGGGACCTTGAAACATGAGTTGTTCAAATCAACGTATTGCCAGGACCGAACAAGAAAAAAAAACAGGGTCTGGTGGGGATGGGGAGGGAGGGTTGTTTTTTGAGATAAGGTGGTATGTGATTTAGGGAAGCTAGAGCTGGATGAGTGGCCAAACTCCACCCTTCGGGTAAAGACTTTATGAAAGCTCGTAAATGTTCCTCTGGAGTGGACAATAGTAGGAAATAAAGCGGAAGCACACATGATATTTAGTGTAATGGACTTATCCGAGACTTTTCCAAGTAATTGTTCAGTTTCTCAGTGACTTAATGCTGTGGTTGGAAATAGTATCACTTGTTTGATATTACCTGACAAAATCTGGATGTCAAATGTACAGCAATGGTGTTTATTTCCTGACAGTTCTCCACAACAGGATGCAATCAAGCTGATAGTCATAAAGGTCTTATCCTAGATAGCAACCCTCAGCCCATGTGATCTTGTTTTCTAAGCCTTGCTGGTGACGTAATGTTGCAACGTCTGTCAGATAGATCTCCATTGTGAAGTCTGCACTATTGCGCACCTAGCAAAACAGTGAATCGAGGGTTCATTCGAGCCATATGGGGATGCTTATAAGCTTCCTTTTTAAACATAAAGTGTCCACATAATGCTCCATTTAAGATGGAGCAAATATTTGTCCTGATAAGCAGTCCTTTAGTTGCATGTGTGATATGGTTTTATGAGAATTACTGGTTGTGAGTCATAAATTACATTTTCCGAAATTATAGGTGTTTCTTGAACAAAGTCCCTGCTCAGTTAGTGTCTTATGTCAGTACTTGTTAGCGAAAGGGGAAAATGTTTTTACAGATGTTGAACCTTCTACTTTATTTCTATGACATCAACTGGAGGATGTTTTCTTTGCATTCAGACACTTAACTTTCGCTACCGTTCCTTGACTCATCACTAAAAGTGTTTTTCTTTTCAAATCTTTTACAGTGATATGACTCATTAGTAGCTTAGAAATGACTTGTGATGTGGTTCGGGTTTGAGGCTATGACTTCACTATTGCTAGTGTCTCCACTTGTTTATAAGGGGAAGTCTGCACGAAGCAACCGAGTAGACCTCCCGTACACCATCCCTGGGTGGCTTGGGCCCAGGTTGTGGTGGAGCTGGGAGAAAGACATCTGGGTGGACAGAATTATAGAGCTGGGAAAAGGACTGAGGAGCCCAGTCAGACAGTGGTACTAACCAGACAAAAGCCTGACAAATCTTAAATGGGGAACTGTGTCATACCAGCACCATACTGGTCATGTGCACCTTTAATGACTGAGTGAGCAGATTCTATCCACCCTTGGCCACCTGGAGACAGCGTTCCACTTAATCACAGTCATTTATTTACCCACCCCACAGGAAAAAGCCCCCTGTGATGAGTGAATGTATATTTAAGCCCACACAGTGCTTTCAC
This sequence comes from Enteromius unitaeniatus, assembly GCA_032359435.1. Classification (NCBI taxonomy): domain Eukaryota; kingdom Metazoa; phylum Chordata; class Actinopteri; order Cypriniformes; family Cyprinidae; genus Enteromius; species Enteromius unitaeniatus. The sequence continues at coordinate 4,272,477 of JAUMHI010000064.1, forward strand.
CATGCCAGCTTCACACAGTAGCGGTGCAGTAAGGCAGAGCTGTGGGTTAACCGTTGGGCTTGGGTTCAGTGAAGAGCGAACAGAGGATGTTTGAGCTCAGATGTATTTTAGAATCCGGTGCATCTTCAGCCAAAGTGTCCGTGGACAGGAGCTTGTCCAAAATACCTCCTCCACGAGCAAAGCAGCTTTGGATGTTTTCTGGAAATGGGCAAGCTTAGATATGTTTAGACTGGCACTTGATAGTGGAGAGCAAGTATGAGGTTATGGACAAGCTGTAGTCGGCATTCTCCATAATTCTCCCTTATTCTACATTCATGAATTTGGCAGACACTTTTATCCAAAAGCGGTTATGTCTTATCGGTTGTTGTTTTCCTTGGGAATCGAATATATGACCTTGGCATTGCCAGTGGAATGCTCTACTATTTTAGCTACAGGAACTCAATCTTTTCTCCAATATTCCAGCTTCTGATCTATTCTTCATCTACTTTATACATTCTTGCTCCTTCTCATTCTCCTTTGTCCTTGTCATCTTCCATCGTTCTATTTTCTTGACTTTCATTTCTTCCATAGTCTCTTTTGTCGGGTCCAGCCGAATACCACAAAAGTCTGGGTAACGTGAGAGAGTGGTGAGAACTGTGATGAGTTCTGCTTGTTATTTCTGTGTGTGGTTAACCGTTCCCTCAAGCCTCACTGCTACTACTACTACTTCTTCTGAATGTCTGCAGTTGAGGGGCATTTCGACAGAAGGCACATATGAGGTCTAATAACCGTTTAAACTTGATGCGAGTAGTTCTTTAACGTTGTCCTGTACACCTTTTTGAATTGGCTGCTCTTAATATCAGTAGAAGAACCTCACAGAATGATATGCATTCAGGTGTCTGTGCATTTGAGTTAGAGGGTGACCCTTAAATGATCATATAGTGACCTTGAAGAGATTAAACCAATGAGATCTGTGAGGATGGGCGTCATTGTAAACTGGAACTAAGTGACGTTAACTGGTGCATTAATATAGTTGTTTCCCTTTACCACACAGGGAATTTTGCTAAGTGTGTAGGCACAGAAACTCTCTTTTATAAGGCCTGTGTGAGTATGTTTGTTAAGGGTGAGTGGATCTAATGGATTGGACCATTGCTCACTCCTCTGAAGACTTCTCTCCCTCCATTAGACACTCACTGGATTGAAGCTTCTAGAGCATTTGCGTTTTACTGATAGAGCTAGATATTTTCTCCAAGGACTGGTTTAAAGTCTGTGTCTGTCATTGGTTTAGATTAGGGCTCAGACTGGTCTGAGAACAGTGGCACGGCCTATTCTTCAACCATTCATGAGTGAAATGGAGTTGAGGAGGGTTTTTAGCCCAATGCATGGATGAAACGCTTAATATTTCATGGCTGATTGGCAGAATTTGGTGCTTTTAATGGGTTTCCTCAGGTATGTTTGTGTGAGAGACACTGAGAGTGTGTGTTTGTATAATGTAGGTCAGTAAGAGTGGAAGTGGTCTGTGCCAGCTCATATAATTTGAGTTATCAGATGCTTCTATAATTCACAATGCTGCCGTTATTCTGATGTAGCCTCATTTCGTCTGGCTGCGCATCAGGAACACTGCTGCCTGTATCGGCTTGTCTGGAAGCTCTCACACACACGCACTCTCTTTGCATGTCTGTATGTACACATCCTGGCAACCTCATGCCAGACAGCCTTTTTAATGTGTATGTGCATTTGTGTCATTGGGAACACACCCTGCCCATATCTTTGAGTGAAATCAAAGCAGAGTTTCCAAACAGAAGCAGAGAACATAATTACACGCTTTCTTTTATCTTAATAGCGTTGTAGCTGTACTTTTTGATCTGGTTTAGTTTTTTCTTGGCAGTTTAGAAGCGGTGGACTGAGTTTCAGCAGGTTTGTGTAGTCCTGTTGTTGTGTTCTGAAGATTTTCTCTGATGCCTGTCTTTGTGAGACACTGATGACAAATTGAGCAAAAGCAAATTAGTGTTCATAACTTTTCACAGCTCCATATTAATAAGTGTGTTTTTATTTTGTGTGTCTGTTAATGATATAGCCTAGAACACATTTTAGCTTTCTATGAAATCAATGCATTACTATCGGTTATGTAAATTTTTAGCAAAGTCTTCAATAAGAGAAACCGAAGCTGGTTGTTGCTAATGGCCTTTTTAGAATGAGCCAAACCGTATTAGATTTGTTCGCTATTTTTTGTAGGTATTACACATATGCAGTTATTGCATTTACATAGTCTGCAAAGAATCATCCCTTAAATTAACAGCATTATCTGGTGTAAACCTACTTTATCAGAAAATCAAAATTTTAATTTTAATCCACTTTTATCACTTTCTCTCTCAGTCTCACATGTACTTTTGCTATCTTGCACCTCAAGTCGCGTGTAGTGGTCCGTATGAGATGCAATCCCGCACGGGACGGGATGGGACATGTCTGCGCACCTAAGTCAGCTGACATTAGCACTACTATTCCCGCCAGCTCAGCCGGGATATAAAGAATAATCGATGCTAGATTATTTGCTGTGACCTTCATGGCTTAAGGGACAAACTTTAATCCTGTTTGCATATCGGCGTCATTGATCAGCTGTGCCCAGCTATAGCACTGACCGCGAAGGTGTTTCTCGATTAGCGTGTGGTGGAGGCTAGCATGCCGAAGAAGTGATTTTGTTGGGAAAAGGTTGCCTGATGCTTTACAGAGTAACAGTGCAGTTATTTTAGGAGGCTTTGATTAGGCTACAGTGACTCTGTGTACAGGAGAAGATATGTTCTAGCCTGACCTCCTTCTCCCTATCCTTTTTATTTTCTCATTTATTATCGAGTATTGTCTCCACTCTAGCAGTTTAATGTTTTCGTTATGACTTATGGTTTTTCCTGAATTCTAACAATTTTTTTCACCTCAGCTTTTTTTCTTCACTGCGTCTCATGTTTGTTTTTCTCTACATTTTCTGCATGCTCACCTTAATAAAGTATTGACTTATTTCAAGGCCACATTTCTCTTTGTGTGTGTGTGTGTGTGCAAATCTTGTGATCATTTACGCACTCATTGTTTCAAATCCTTATGCTGTTGTCTTTTTTTTCTTCCAGTGAAACGTTCTAAACTGAAAGTCTTTATGCAGCTCTTTTCAGCTCCAAATAATAACTACTTTACATCTTTTTGCTCTTTATACAAAGTCTTCCAAGCCACACAACAGTGTTTTAGGAGGACAAGACTGAATTTTAGGTAATCATTAGCAGGTAATCTTATAATAGTCTTCTCTAGTGTGCTGATAATTGCTGTGATTAGTGAGTTGAATCAGAGAAAAAATATATAATATTTTCAGTTGCCTCTTTTTCCCTTTAGGGAAGAGGTTGACGGTTTACAAATCTGACTGAACATGTTATTCACGATTCAGACTGATTTATTCACTGATTTGAAATGGCATGAAGGAGTGGATAATGGCTGAATTCTCATTTTTGGGTGAACCATCCCTTTCCTCCCTGTGCTTCATTAACAGGACCAGTGGGCCTGTCTGATGACCTACAGTTGTCTCTCTCTCTCTCTCTATCTGTCTGTCTTTCCTTGAGTCCCTCTTTCCTCTCTTGCAGACTGACGTTCTGTCATCCCGAGGCTAAATTAGGGAGTGCTCTGAGTGTGTGTGTGTCTATGTGTGTGAGGGGTTGGAAAGAGGGCTAATAAAGCACTATGCTCTCTGTACCCGCTGTCTCTCTTACTATGTTAACTCTCCATTCCTAGCTCAGAATCGTGTGTTATTATCTGACTCCCATCAACAAGGGCTCGTTTCAGTTTAGAGCAGACAGACATTGAATATGGTACTATTAATGGATGAAATACATTCATTTAGTTATTGATCTAGCTGTATAATGCAAAATACTGATAATAGAATCACTGTGGCTTTAATGTATGCTGCACAGTACTATTGTGAAATATTTAATTTAGATTAAAACATTTCTAGCAGCCTACCTCTAGTGCAACATGATTCTCCAGAAATCCTTCTAATATGCTAATTTGCTGCTCAAGAAGCAGTTTTTATTATTATCAGTGCTGGAAATAGAAACATTTTGTAGCATTATGAACGTATGATAAAAAATATGCGTTTATTGCCGACTCCAAACCTTTGAATATTAATGTAAAGTGTGTTCTTGTTTTCAGAATAGATCATCTTTACCTCATGTTGGTTTATTTCTTTTTTCAGATGGATTTGGATTTGAATGATTCATGTATGATTCATTTGGAGCACTTTTATTCCAGCATGATCATTTTCTTTCAACCTCCTATATGTAGCCCATCATATAATTTAATTGCGAACAGAAATGTATCATGTGACAGACTTTCCTTGTAGTGCCATTCATTGTCACGCAAAGAAGGTTATATATATATATATTAATTTGTCTGCACATGACCCTCATTTGTAAATGGGGAGTAGGGCTTTCTGAGAATGAGAGATATATTGGCATGGACTGATATATACTAGAGAGGATGTGGCTTGATGACCTCAATCTCATTCAACCTTCTACCAGGCCTTCTCGAGCCAAGTTCCTCTATTTCAGCAGGGAGATGGATCAACTCATCTTTTCTCTTTGTCTGCCCATCTCTTTTAGTTTGAACAGACGTTTATAACGCTGAGCTGAAACTTGCCATGTCAGAAGGCAGCGGGCCGCTTCCAACAGCCCAATCCTTCCATCCCTGCCTGGCTGTGTCTGGGGGAGATGTGCATGCTGAGTTATGTGTGCTTTCTCCTGGTCTCTGTAAACTCATTAGACCTTGTCTCCTGGCCGGGCTGAATGGATGGCTGTTTTTCTAAAGCGCCCTCCCCTCAGCCCAGTGCACCATCAGCAGAACGGCTCTCTGTAAAAGACTGGCAGGACAGAGAGAGAGAGCAGGAGCGCCTACAGTCCTGGCAGGCGCCGGCCACATTATTGGCTGGCTTAATTGTGGACAGGAAATCTGGGAGTCGAGTATCCCATGTGACCCCAGTGGGATGATGTCTGGCACAGTGGAGCATTGTGGGAAGGGGAGGAGCTTGCACATATACAAAACCATAGAGTTTCTAAGCTTGTTAGTGCTGGTTTATGGTTAGGCCGCGGTTTAACTGGGAGTGTGACTGAACCATTAAAAACTATTGGTGGTTTGTCAGTTAATAGTAGTCTTTGACTGTATTCCCCTCCTACGTGGCATTTGTTAATATTTGTGTCATTTTCACCTCATTCACCCCTTGCTACCATTGTTTGGTTTTTATAAAAAAACAACAACAGATTACTGCATGGATGGTGTGTTTTTGAAGGCGCTTCCAGTCTTTTGAATGGGTTTTTGATTAAATGCTTGAAATTTAGGTGTACGTTAACAAGATATTTTCATGGTTTATTATACGCCATTCAATAAATCACAAATAACCCACACATAACAAATGGCTAAATGGAACTACAGAGGTCATCTACTGAGTAGTTGCTTTTACAGCCTCATTGTGTTTACAATCATGCTTTTGCACACTATTCTGAGGAAAAAACTTTTTCTTTTGTAAGAGTCATAAACTTAAGTTGGTCACAGAGCTTATTTTTTACAATAATCCAAAAGCCAGTGGAAAAATCCCATTGGGTTTTTGTTGAAGAGTGCAGGGTAATGCTAGCTTGCTAGTCTACAAAAATATGCCATAATTGCATCACTCTCTAGTGTAAGCTCCAAGATGCTCTTAAAACGATTCATACTAATAGACATTCTCTGTAAATAACGTCTGTGGACGGCAGCGTTTTGTCTTCAGTAGTAAACCGAGGCTCTTTTTGTACTTCAGCAGTTCGACAGCTGGTGCCACCGCTGCTAATCTTTCTGTAATGGAAATTGACAAGGTACCAGCATGACTCGGCTTTGCCGTCTCGAGGGGTATTGAATGCTTGTCATATTTCTGCCATTTCTTTTTTCTTACTGGATGCGCAAAGCTGGATTATATAGCCTGGTATACAAGACAGGATTTAAATGGAGTATGATAAAACATCTCCAAATCATGAACGCTACTGGTTGAGATTTGCAAGAGAAGATACAAAATAACTTTAGTTGTAGATCAACTTTGTGTTTAATCATATCCTAAATCACAGGGATGTAAATTATCTATAGGCCTAAATGTGCCTAAAATGCATAAGAGCTACTACATACAAACTCAATACATATGATTCATCACCTTTTCATTTCAAATCCACTTTGCTGTTCTGTTTCTTTCTAAAGCAGACTCCTCTTCATGTCCGAGAGGGTTGTATAGGTCATCATGTACCCAGCACACAGGGAGCAGACCCTGTATGATTTCAGCTGACAGGTGCTGGCCTCATCCACAACGTTTGGCTTCGACTGTGCTCATGAATCAACGTGTCATGTCACGCCGAGGCGTACCAGTGGCTAACGTGTGAATTTAATAAAAGTTGCATACATTCACGTGCTACATTCGTTTATGGTGTACAGTGACGCACAGACATGTAATGACAGAGAATAGTTTTGCTACGTCAATAGGCTGTACCGGTTTGACCAGATAAAGTAGTAGTAAAGTTGCATAACTCAGTGTTTATATGTGTTTGAGGAGAGCTTTTGGTTTGTTTTTATTCGTTATTGTTTTAAGTGCCAAGAACACTATAATGAACGTAAATGGCTAAATGCAGGACTATCTGTCCAACCAATACAAACAGATGTGAGTTTTTGGAAAAAAAACATGTTTAAGACTGTTGTTATTTATTTTACTTCCTTTACTAGAGATTTAATTTGCATATTATTTTGCATACAGAACACTCTCCTAGTTTCTCTTGACGTTTTGCCTGTGCCTGGGCTAGTTTGGCAGTTGGTTTACATACTGCCGAATTTTCTGATTGTATGTCCTATGGCAGATCAAAACCTACACAAATGGGTATCAGGAAATGACTCAGACGTTCTTTGCACGCATATGCAGAGATTGTGTGTGCTAACTACTAGGTACTAGTCTTGGCGTTCTTGTTTTAAGTCGCTTCTCCGTCACCTAGATACCTGATGTGTTTAGCCAGGTTTCTGTTTGAGGTACTGCTGTCAGAGTTGGGAAAGATCTTTTCCACTGGTTTAAGTTTAAAGCCGAGGAATCTGCAGCTGCACAAACACGCATCAGAATGAAGCACGTGGCGGCAGAGACGTGGCTCAAAGCTTTGACGTCCTATCAGCTCTGTAGGGGCCGGTTTGTTTTGGTCTTGCCAACATCACAAACAAAAAGCCATTCTCTTCAGGCTCTGGAAAAAATAGCAACTTGAATATGTAAATTCAGTTTCTTAAGTTAAAAATATTACTTAATGTCACTGAATCAACAACCTGATTAATTTGTGCCACTTTTTAATGTGTTAAATCAGCAATAGAATGACTAGAAATAACTCAGGCAGCTACTTATAGTGTGCTTAATAATAATCCACTTTAGATATTCTACTAACTATAAGTAACTTAGTAACTATATGTCTACTAACTCTCAGAGTAGACTGTTAGCGTAAGTTTAGAGTTAGTAGAATAAGTTGACATATACTAGCAAAGTTTCTCATAGGAAGTATGTTGTGGACTCATCAGAAGATATTAAGCAGAGAGTACTAATAATCTAATGACATGTAGTTGCAGAGCTACTTGCTTTTAGTATAAAAGTCTATAGTGTCTATATCGAAATAAAGTGTTACCATAAACATCCTCATTGTCTTAAAAGACTGAAAACGCAGAAGTGATGTGTACGTGTGACTCCAGCCCAGATATTGACGGCCTTGCTTTCAACTCTTAAACACTGCAGGCTTTCAGCCCTCCCCGTCGTGAAAAAGATGGCAGCCGTGCGCGACACCTGCGAGTGAGTGGAAAGCACACTGGTAAGGCTGTGGACTGCTTATCCTGCTTCTGCCTTTGCCCTGCTGCCAACAGCCGCTGCTGTGGAATAATGCCAGTGTGCAACTGAGAGAAAGGGACACACAGAGAGAGTCTTTGAGAAGGAGCTTTTCAATTCTAAATCGAATTTGAAGCAAATTTTTTGGACTTCTTTTGTACAATTTAGGAAATTGTGAGTGGTTGCCTAGACATTGTAAGGAAAAGCCCGTCAGGACATTTCACTTCCTGCTAAAATGAAGGTTTAGCTGCTAAATAATGTGTTTAAGCATTGTTTAAATGTGGAATATTTAAGCTCTGACAATGATTATCACTCAACGTTCAGCTCCAGATAAGCAGGGTCAGAGGTCACCTGAGCTACAATGAGAACAGACAGAGTTTCTTCTTACACCCTTAAGGAAGGAGATGGAGGGGGGGCGGGACAATAGATAAAAATAAAATGAATGATGAGGTCTGGTCATTCTGCTCATTGTCGACCACATCACTCTATTATGTGTTGACCGGTTCTTTCCGGCACATGTTGGAAAGGATGCTGTTTGGTAGGGCTTGTTTCCAAAAGAACCTCTGACAGAGGAAGTCAAAGTCTTCATCGCCAGTCATTCATAACCACCAGAACCTGGCATTACTGTCCTGTTCATTTATTGATGCACTGAATGAAGGCTCTGTCCCAAATAAGGAAACTTTTTGAATTAGCAGTGTTCGCTAAGGCAAGCATCACTATTACTGTTTTTCATTCTAAAATTCATATTTGTAGCAGTATGCCAAAAATCATTAGCAAAGATCATGTTCCATGAAGATATTTAGTAAATTTCCTTTAGTGTTTAATTAGTAATATGCTTTGATAAGAACTTCATTTGGACAACTTTAAAGACTTTTTTTTTTTTTTTTTGCACCTTCAGATTCCAGATTTTCGAATAGTTGTATCTCAGCCAATATTATCCTATCTCAACAAATCCTCCATCACTGGAAAACGTATGTATTTAGCTTTCAAATGTATAAATCTCATTTACCCTTATTACCCTTATATTACTGGTTTTGTGGTCCAGGTTCACAAATGTAGTGTACTTGAAACATTTAACACGTTTGAAATGATGTACTTTAAATATTTAAAGTACTTCAGATATTAAAAGATTTTTAGATGATGTTAATGAAATAAAAAAGATTTTCAAAAGAAGCACTTTTTGTAATAATGTCAAATAGTTTCACTTGAAAGTACGTTTCAAATAGTTCAAATATTTTTGTACCGTTTTAAACCGCTTTTGTTCCATTTTAATGTGTTGACTAAAATAGGTATAACGGCGTATTAGTTGGTTAATACATTTTAACTGTGTTATTTGATTTAAACTCATGATTTTAAATGTATTTCATTGTAAACAGATTATTACACATGGATTTAAATACAATACATACAAGTATGCAATAGAAATTATATTACAGTAAACTTCAGTTTATCATAAACGCTTGTCAGTATATTTACTTTACATATTGAATATTTGCATATTTTAATAACACATTCCACACCTTAACTATTTTTCAGTGTTACAATTCACGCTTTAGTATATTTCTGATGTAGTAGCCTTCTTTTTTTTTAATTAGGAACACATGGCAGCACATCATTAATAACTTTGCCTGTTGTTCTTCAGTGAAATCTGAATTGTGCAAGAAATTTCTTTCACTACTTATTATTTATTGTTATTGTTAGCAGCGAAAGAGCTAACAGGAGTCAGGCCTGGATTGTCTTTGCACGCTGGTATTAATTAAACGCCTTTTTTCTTTTCAAACAAGGTGAGTGTAATCGCTCTTGTCAGGGGGCTTCACCACGATTCAAACTCAGTGTTAATGTAATTAGTTCAGTAGTAGAGTAAGTGAGGGCCAAGCGACATGTGTGTGTTAATCGCACATTTGCACCACATTTTTCTCACTGTAGTCGTTTCTCGAAATGTGCTGATTCCCCTTCACCGAATACTTAGTTCATATTCACATCTGCAGCGCTGCTCAGACCATCGGCTCTTCTTCACTTGACTTCAACCCCGTCATGATCATTGGAAAGCAGCACTGTGACTTTTTCTGACATTTTGGAGGCTGAATGCGACCACGTAATATGTTGGATAAATGTTGTGGGGGAGCTCTATAGATTAAAGGGCAGGGAAGGGGTAACCTTTCCAAACCTTTCTTTATTCCCAAAGTCCATCCTTTTGGGTTGTGTGGGAGATTGTGGGACCCCAAAGGGATTCTTTATTTCATTTTTTTTCTTTCGTTCTTTCTTCCTTTCTTCATGAAATTCACACCACTTTGTCATGCAAAGGCTCTTTTCTTTAGCGGGGGGTGAGATCAGCCCGGAGGGGAGGGGCTAATTCATTCACTCCTCATAATCAATCTTGATTGACAGGCCCTTTGGGCACTGGAGCTTAGCCATTCGCTGCAAGCTGTCTGGTGGGTGTGACCTCTAACACCAGGACCACCTGGCTGCCCTGACCCCTCACACCCACTCACGGACACCCCAACACGAGCGTGACTGCTACTTCCTCTCTGCTTAATCATGCTTTGTTTGCAACACACATTTGCTTAGGTAAATGTACAGATCGTTTAATAGGTTTCCAGTGAATAAATGAACAAGAAACATCCAGTATTAGAACGCACATGCTGCAAAAGTCTATATGAAATGGAAATGGAGTTTCTTTATTTAGTTATTTATTTGAATGTAGTTTTGTGTATAATGTCAGTTTACACCAAATACTGCATTTAAAGTGTGTGTGTGTGTATATATATAATTTGTGTATATAATTGTAGTATAGCCTATAATTCTAGACTGTATATTACGGTTACACAATAGTTCTAGAATCAGTAATACTTTTAATTATTAAATTTATTGTTGTTGCTGTTGTTTTAAATATTTGATTAAAATATTACAAATATATATATATATTTCCATTTAATTATTTTATTAGTTTATTTTTATTAACAAGCTTTATACATTGATTTATGCGTGCCAGATGTATGTACACACAAATTCAAATATAATTTCATATATGGCCTTTAATAATAGACTAAGTTCATTGAGTTTGAACAGCCACTTGAACATTGCTGTACTAGATGTGCGTCAGACTTCATACTCAGCAGGGACAATCCTTTCGCTGTCTTTTCCTCACACGTTCTTTAAATCCTCCTCCCCATGTGCTTCTCTACATAGCGTCATATCTCACAGCCCATGATGTGCTGTGAATTTGTTTTGTCGTGTCTTGTAACTACCCGCTTACTTTGACAATTTAATAGATGAGCAGAAAAGCCACAATACTAGAGAGAGGCAGATTTCATTTTCAGTTGGACTAAAATTGGGTTTTATGTCAGATAGAATAAAGCCATCTCTTTGGTTTGTGATAATAAAATGACCACAGCGGCGTTATGAAGCGCTCAGCTGCTGCTACATGCCCTCTCTCGCCCAGTACAAGCCTTTTAATGTTGGAGTGTTTCTCTCGTAAAATTATTTATTTGCTCCATTCAGTCATATCGGGCCTCTTTTATGTTCGGGTCAATAACGCTTTGGGTTTGTTCCTGTCTGCTATGCCTGATGTCAGCGTTATTAAGTCATTAAGTCACAAGTTTCCAATGACTTATTTGTAAACGTTATGTTGTATGTATTGTCAGATGTTTTTGTAAATTGTAAAGCTGACTTAAGCTATATAGCTTTGTATTAACCGAGTAGTTTAGATAAGAGATGGTAGTATTTGTTTATTTTTATTGTTGTTTTTGTGTTTGTTTCGGTTTGATTTTGGTTGGTTTTCTTAGTCTTTGCTTTAATTTAGTTTGTTTTGGTTTTGTTGGCTTCTGTATGTTTGTTTTGTTTTTTGTATTTGTTTTGTTTGCTTTTGGTTTTGTTATTCTTCGGTTTTATTTCGTTGGTTTGTGTTTTTTTTTTTTATTCAGTTTGCTTTTGTTTTGGTTTTGGCCGTTTTTATTTGTTTTGGTTTGGGTTATTTGTTTTGGGATTGATTTGGTTTTGTTTGCTTTATTTATTTATATTTTTTTTGTGCAGTTTTTACTTTGTTTTGTGTTAGCTTTTGTTCGCTTTTTGGGTTTTGTTCTGTGTTTTCTTTGTATTTGTTCACTTGTTGTTTTTTATTTAAAACTGTTAATATTAAAATTTTTCCATCTCGTATCACCAGGGCAGTGAGAGAGACCACAGAAAATGATTGTCAGTAAGGATTGTGAAAATATCGCAAGCTGGATTCAATCTGACCTACAAGAGCACCACAGCTCAGTATGAAAGAGCATGTGTGTATTCAAGACTGGTTTTAATGTTTATTTAGTCTCCCCTTAGATTGTTTTTATTAAGAACGATGGTTGCCCATTTGCTGATGGTTTGTGTGTGCGCGTGTGTGTAGTGGTCGACATATGTTTACCTCGACCCCTGTTGCTCTCAATTAATGCTGGCCCATATGTATCCAGGATGAATAATAGAAGCTTCTAGCATGTGTGTTGTGTGTTAGTCAGGAAATGCCTCACATCTGTGTGTTTGTGTGTGTGTGCACGGCACACAGGAACTCTACGGGATCTGGCAGGCGCTTCTGCCGTCTGACCTACGCTGGGTTGTTGGGGCAGGAGAGAATTTAATTACATCACTCGCAAAGGACAGAATGGAGAGTGTAGATGTGGTTATGGAGTGTGTGTTTGTGTGCACATGGTGGATTCAGTAACCACACTCTCACAGGTTAACTGAAGGGAACAGGAAAGGTTAGTTGACCCCACACATCTGTGACTAGGATCATAACCGTTTAACCCGCTGCTCACTGAGCCAGTTATTCAACGACACTGGCGTCCTGTGCTGTAAAACTCTTCTGTGGCAGCTGTAACCATCACATAAAGCAGACTCATTTGCATTTAAACATAGAGGTCATGGAGAGTAGATGTTCCTGGGCTAATTACTGGTAAAGCTAATCAAGTAATTAGCATGTCAGTGAAGTAATATTTGTGTAATATTACGTTGTGTGTTTATTACTGGATAATAACTGTTCTTTGCGTGGCATACCGACAACAATGTCAGTGTTGCTGTTAAACCAATATGAATTTTTTATATTGCAGAGCAGGTGGGTGACAATGACTGATAAAACGGCTGTATATCACAGGTATTTCATACACAGTCTAATATAGAGTTATTGATAGAAGATAAAATATTTTAATTTGAAAAATAATATATATATGTATGTATTATGTTATGTAATTTGTATTTTGTATTGTGCAACTGCATAATGACACTGAAGTTACACAGATACTTCAGGTGGATTTAGTTTCATTAGATTTATTTTTTATTTATTTCATTTTATTTATGCATCAATACATATTTGTTTTGACATTAGTTTAACTTATTTCGTTATTATCTCTCATTTTTATTATTAGTTGGAGTGGAACACATGTTTTTTCTTAAGAAATGAATGAGAAAACTGGTTTTAAAAATGATTTAAAATCGCACCATGTAACACGTTATAAACGGTATAGCTGATTCTCTAATGACTGACACATTTCTACTCTTGTATAGGTTATATATTTCTGTACCGCATCAGCCTTACTGATATATTGCTCAAATTTCTCCTAGTTTCCTGTGTGTTTGCTGCATGTCTCGAAGGTGTAATGTTTCCTCCATAAACAGAAGTGTGTTTTAGGTGCCTCAGACGCCAGGCCGACTTGCCCTCTTCTTTGTCTTGTGATTGACATGTGGCCCGGTGTGATGCGGCGTGCCAGGCATGTAGGTAATGAAGCGGGGAAACGCTCCTGAAGGGAGCGCTTGTTACTCCCTGACAGTTAAAGCACCCCTCGCTCTGCCAAGGTGTCCAAATAACAGAGCTGATGTATATTTATGAAGCTTGTTAGAGGTGGAGAAAATGTAGGAGAGAGAGAGAGAGTGTCTGTTCAGGAGAGGACTGGAAGGTTGGCATAATGTTTCTTTAGGGTTGGGCTGGACGTCTTAGTGCATCTTTAATGTTTATGGTTGAGCAAATAGACCTGGTGCTGTTTGGGGGTCCTTTTTTTATTCTTGTACGCTAAAACAACCTTTTTTCTCTCTGAAGATTCTGCCACAGTTGAATCAAAACAAACACCTTTGTTATTCCCCAAAGTGCACATATAAAAATTAATATTTTAATAGTAATGTGACCCTGGGCCACAAAACAATCATTCTGCAGTATTTAGCTGGTTTTCCAAAGGAGTAATCTCTTTTAAGATCAGACAAGATCTGTTTTTTGAGTTGATGATCTCTCAGATGGTTTATGTCAGTCTGTTAAAGTGCCGTCTCACAAGTTCATAATGTGTCGTCTCTCGGCGTTCTGCCCCCAGCTGTCCAATTTGTCTCCCAGCCGTGAGTCAGGAGTGTGGCCCGGCATAAACACCTCAGAAGCCTGACGAGATCGTGCCAGCCTCAAAAGGGCATCCCAGGACGTGGTGCTTTGTTTACCCCGCTGCCATAAAACCCTCACTGAGCGACACCATGGTGTTAGCTAGCTCTCTCAGCGCTGCAGTTGCTGCTTTCTTGCCAATGCTTTGGAAAATATTTACAGCAGCTGTGAGAAGAGAAGCTAATTTTCGCCCGCAAGCCTCTCAGCCCCATACAGGGCACACATTGTCCTCGCACTGTATGTTTGCAGCTCTTTTCTGTCCTCATTTCAAAATGTCTTTCCTTAAAATTCACCCCCAAAACAAGTGGCTTAGCACTTTTAGGGGGGGAGGGGTAAAACATCTTCAGTTTAAATGCTTAGAAAAAAAACTGGTCTGTTTATCAGATAAGTTTGTTAAATCGTTTCCAGTCCTGTTCTTGAAGTGCAAGTTTTGACTTCAGGTTTGCCTGCTGGCACGCTGTGATCTACGGAGGCCGGTGGCAGCAGCACAGTGAACAAAACTGCTTTACTTGAGGTTTGTTGTGTTCGCTGCCTGCATTAAGTGCCATGAGATAAATGAAAACATGCTTGCATCAGTCTAATGAACTACTTACTGAATTTGTCAGAGCAGCTGATGAGTGAACTCACTAACATCAGTCATTAACTTGATTCTTGGCAGTGTGTACACATTTACACATGGGTATACATGCAGTAAGTAGTACTGAATAGAGATTAATTTCTGTGCTATTAGCATCAAGACAACTGAACAACAAAGAAAAAGTCTATTAACTATTTGACTTAAAAACATAATTATCATCAGGAATAAAATAAAATAAAAAATGAATTAACATAAAATAAAATTAATAAATCAATAAAATAGTAACAAAATAGTTCAACTTTAAGCCTAATAAAATTAAGTAATTAGGTTTTTTTTTTTGTGACCAATAGGAGTACCACATATTATGTTATCTTAGTACTATTCATATAACATTATAGTAGTAATTAAAAAGACAAAATTGTAATTTTATTTATTTATTTCATTTGGCAGCCGTCAACTAATTGGTTACACTTTATAAATATTTTTTTATCTTTATAGATAAAAAGTAGTTAGCTTTTATGTCTCATTTACGTTTAGGTTTTGCCATCTAATAGTTTTATTTCAGCTTTATTTTAGTTAAGGAATGCCAATTTCTGCTAGCTTCAGTTTGTTAATAAGCGCCCAGGCTGATGCAGTGGCTTTTGCTCTGTCAAAAGTTTATAAAAGGAAAACAGCTTAGTACAAAACTGTCAAAAGTATACCTTTTGAATAAACACCACTTGCAAACCTTGGCCTAAAAATAGTGCATAACTGAGCATGACACATTTTCTCAGTTCATTCTCCATTAAGTTAATTTTGGACTTGAGCTTCAGCTAGATTTACCAGACATCTTGAGAACATTGTTGGTTTGCAGTGACTTATTCTTGTATTTTACTGACGCTCGTTGACAGGGAGAGATCTTTTACAAATTCAAGTTGTCGTTCATGTTAAAAAGTGAATCCCCCAGTATTTTAGTGCTGGATTGTCAGAACCGGCTGATACTGTAATTCAGTAGATTTGCAGTGGTTATGAGTTTATGAGCGTATTTCATACTCTTTATGACTGTGGTTTATAGACTGAAATGAAGATCCAGTTCTTCTGTTATTACTCTGTAAATGGGATAGAGATGTTTTAGCAGAGACATTTCTTTCGACTTCTGACTGCCTGAGTCAGATTTGGCCAGTGTCAGCAGAAACCTGCTTTACTGTCCCCTCACGTCCTTACACACACACACACACACACACACAGCTTCTGGCGCTCCTCCAGTTGGCAGGCACTGATACTGAGGTAACAAGCTAACTTTGGTCAATTACACCAGAGTCACAAAGAGCAAATGAGGGAACGGATGGAGATACTGAGAGGAGCAGAGGTCAGGGCCACAGAGAAGTGCATGTTGCTGTGAGCAGGACACCTCACTGATTTTCCAGGGGGAAAATCATTTGGAGGAAACGTAAAATGCAATTTAATGCTACATTCAAACACAGTCAAATATTTTCTTGGTTACTTTTTTTGAGTCTCTCATTTAAGTAGCACTCGATCTCCTCATCACCGACTTTAATAGAACATCTGTTTGTTATTTGTTGGCTGCACTGACATGCACTGTCCAGCACGAACGTATTGATTATACATGATATGGATTCGCTGTTTGAGTGCCTAGAGTCCCTAGGGTTCCTAAATTAACTGTCGTTCCTTTTTCTGAAGTTCTTGTCCTTTCTGGAGCTGTTTTGAATACCCAGTGAAGACTGTGGTCTCGAGAACATAATATATTTCTGATTAGCCTGAAATTGAAACTGAAAACAATAAGCTTTGTAAGTGAAGGAGTGTTTTGTGAACAGCTGACTTTTGCTAAGCGGCAATGAGCGTGCTTTGTTTGACTTCTTCTCTATAGTTAGCCTGATGTTAGCAAAACCATGTGTTTCCTTGCACATGTTTCCCCAAACCCTCCGCCGCCAGCTTAAACTCTTACATATGATTCAGAGAAACTCATGTTTGTGTGTGTGTGTGTGTTTGAGCATTAAGAGCTTCCGCTGGTTCTTCATGTGATCTTTAGAGGCCCAAACTGAACGAGGCATTCTAGGATACATGAAGGGAGATTATAGTTGACAGTTCAGGAAGCTGAGATCTTGCAAGATCAAACCTGTTTTTGGAATCTTTTGTGGTTGAAGGTGACGCAGCTGCTTTACCCAGCATGACCCAGTTGCTATACCAGGTCAAAACCAGGTCCAACACCTGGTAACAAATAGCAGTTTGGAATTGCTAATGAACAGAAATTACCTATAGAATCAGCCAAAAACCAACAACTAGTTTACAATTGTTTATTTATTTATTTATTTATTTGGTATAGGGGGGAATTTTCCAAAACCTTCTAAACATGTTTTTGTATTTTGCTTTGTATTTTATTTAATTTTTTGGCACTATCTATTATTTTTCACCATATATATAAATAGATTAAAGATGAAAACAATTAAAAAGAAAATTAAAACAATTTCTGTTTATTTGAATTGAGAATGTGATACATTTTTCCCTGATTTACCGAAAACACCCAGTAAAATGTCATTTACTAACAGTTTATTCAAGCATATTTCCAACAAAAATTAATTTATGACATTTAAAATGCTTTTTTTTTCTTTTTTTAAAATTTGCCACTGTTTTTCCCACTTGTCAGTAATAGTTTTTTTACTAAGATAAAACTCCTTATTCCCTTATTCTTTTATATATTTTAATATGTACAAGTCAGAATAAGTATGTTGTACATAAATGAATTTTTACATAAATATTGTGTTGAATGACATTCTAACATTATTTAGATCAAATTTAAACTTTTTTTTCCTTCCAAAACGTACCTAAAACTTTAAAAGTAGACACTTTACTTATATTTAATGTGCTTTCTGTGAACATATAAAACCACTGTAAAGTGTTTTTGATGCTGACATCTTGACATCTTTGACCCACATACACACACACACACTTTTTTGTTTTGTTTCATTTTTTCTTATTCTCCAGATCTACAATACATTTATTTTCCCTTATGTTTTTGGCCATGATGCATTTGTCAGTCAGTGAAGCTCCGCCTTCAGCACAAACCGGTTCACACACTTGGAAAATCTGTTTTCCCTCCATCTGTGTGTGTTTGTGTTAGGGTGGGTGGCATGGCTGTTGTGGGTTTGTATACATCTTCCTGTGCCACCCAGGAGAAACAAGAGTTTGCATTTCCTCTAAAATCCCTCCGTGCTGATTACACTCTTTGATTTCAGCTTTGTTCCTCTCCAACTGCTGGGGCAGTGGAGAAATCTCTGCGTTCATTTATTAAAGGCTTGCGCAGGCTCTGGGGCGACCTGTCAGAACCATTAGACGATCTCTCATCAAAAGAAAGGCAAAATGTGAAGGAGAGGTTTTAGAAATTAAGGAAAAAAAGGGTGTTAAAGGAACAGAGAGGCGGGGGTCTGGGAGTGTTTGGTTGTGGTGTGGTGCTGTAAACGTGTTTAGCAGAGCCACATTAAGACTTCACACAGCGCTGGCAGGAACTCTCCAGTTTCATAAGGCTGATCTCTGCACCAACTCCACAGGGCGTTTTCTCCACAAATGTCATCACACACACACACAGAGTGTCAGACAGACCTTAACCCCCTCCGGTGACCACATGAGGACACAACTGTGTGTGTGTGTGTGTTTTAATTACTTGGCCGCACTTGATTGACTCTTCTCGCTAAGTCTTGTCTTAACATGACTTATAGAACCTTTTTTAGCAATAGCAGCTACATTTGCTCCAAAATAACATGCCATTTAACATATCTTTTGATTCACGCTATCCACTGTAGTGTTGATAGTGAATACACGAATGCTTGTAGATGCAGCACCTTAATGTCCTTTGTGTTATCTTTTGCTTTTAAAGGCTTGAGGTGCATTTGTTAGTGAACGCTACATTATAATCTCCTCTCATTCTGCTGGTGTTGAGTGTATTGATCCGGTAAGACTGTGAGCTCATTTCTCTCATGCTTTACCACGTCTAATGTGTGGGTTTCCTCTTTCCAGAGCACTTACAGTACACGCTCTTGTTCATCTGTGTGTGAGCGTGTGTGTGGTATTCTGCTTCTTTTAAACACACATGATCGGTTTTTGAATGCTGTGTTGTTTGAGTACATGACCAGATGATAAATCAGCACATGCTAAAAATCCAGTTATCATTCACGCAATAAACTGGTTTGATTAACTGGATAAGAACTTAAGTAGGCTGTATGGTAAAATAGAAGTTCAATGTATTTTAAATGCACTTCCTCCAAAATCAGATCCCACCTGGGCCTATCAAACATATCACATTGGTCCCACAAAATGACCGATGTCAGTCCCATTTGCTTTATGGTAAAGTTAAGCATGCAAATTCCGCTCTGAATTCTGCCCTTATGCTGCGCAAAATGTAAATTTTGTGGGATAGGTTGAAAAAAAAAAAAAGTGGTCTGTGTCTAAGCTATTTTATTAGTTACGAGTTTACGAGTTAACCTGGTTTAGTTTTTTCAACCCTTTTGGGAAACTTTGGAGCTCTTTGTTTTTGTGGAAAACTCATTTCACTTGTCCTTGTAATTACCATTTTTTCTGAGCTGGTTTGCATTAGGAGAGTGACTTATGGTCTTGAATTCTCTTTAGTCAAATTACATGACATCACATGTGAGGAGGCCACTGTCCTTAACCTGAGGTAACATGAATTCTTTCATCAAATAAATAATCATTCATGTCCAGGTCAGGAAGTCCCTGAACTGTTTAATTTGAGGTAGTTCAGGAAGACCACATGTTCTCCAAGCTGATTCAAAGCTCTCCTTACTCTTTCTAAAGATGGTTTCATTTCAGTCTCTAATTGCTCATAACAGTATGATGTTATCCCTTAAAACACACGGTCCTTGTTGTATGTGTTTAAATGGCAGCTAGAGGCTTCTTTAGGTGTGTGGTCTCCTACAGGCTGTGACAGATATCAGGCCTGCTCAGACTCCACACTGAAGCAGAGCATTTGGTTAGATTTACCCTGTATTAATAGCCATCATTCAGCCTTCCTAGTCTAAGAAATTGCATGAACCACAACAAAGAGTTAAATTGTTAGATCTCACCCTATTTTAAGTGTCTAGGTAAGTTTTTAAATGTTTGTTCTGGGCCCAAGGCCATCATTTAGTAAAATAAAGAAATAAAAAATTACTCACCTGTCATATTATTTTTTTATTTATAGACAAATGAATGAATAAATTCCCGACAAGGAGTCCAGAAATAACCGCTGCATGTGTAGGTTGTAAGTTTGAGCGAGGTGATTAGCTTTATTGAGATTTCATAGTGTTTCAATCAATGCAAATGAAACATTTCTGTATTTTTAGCTCTTATGGAGTCTTGTAAACTTGACAGTTTTGATTTATTTGGTTATGCATGGAACATTGTTCAGCCTTTCTTCTGAAATCTTTTAGGTTTGGACATAAGAATAGAAAAACATGTCCAAAGTTGCGCCTATACCCTTGTGTAGTGCACTACTTAAGGCATAACCTTTGTGTCCAAAACAGTAGAATACTATTAAACTCATTCATTCAATCCCATAATCCTCTCCAAAATCAACATCCAACAATTGGACACCCATGTAGGATCATTGACGTACTCATGTATGACTAATCATCATCTCAAGCTACGATCAAGATGCTGTATCTGACTGGATTTCTTTTCATCTTGTTTTCATCTGACATGTTATCTCTCCGTGCAGTCCTGTCTGGTACTGGTATCTGTTTTGTTAATTCATCAGCAAAAGCCTGGGTAGCTTCTATCTCTTGTTCACTCTCAGAAGTTGCCATGGGGCCCCAGTCCAGCGCCATTGCGTACAAAGGTTTTGTTGTTAAAGCCTCTTTTTATTAGGCCAGCTGTAGCTCTGAAGGTGGCCAGCTCTCTCCAATGACCTGTAATTCAGCCTGGCATTTATTTATTTCTGTAAAAACGAAACGCACTGCTCTCTTATAAATCTATTACATTTTGGCCATCGTTACGCACTTGACTCCGCTGACTGGCGATGGCAATTTGTCACTCAAGCATGTCGAGCTTGGTTGTGCCGTCCATCTGCGGGGCTGCCCACGGCACAGCGCCAGTGCCGAGCTGATCCACGAAGCAGAGATATAAATGTTTTCTTGACACGCAAATATGTTCTTTGGCACTCTGTGCAGTCACTGCAAGCATACCTACAGGACAGAATAACCATCGAAGAATCTGGGATCTTTACATTTGAACAGGTATACCTTGACAGTTCTTGGGCTTACACTACCCCCTTTCCACTTAGCAGTATCCTCTCGAAAGTTTTGAGTACTGTACTGAAAGCGCCTTTCTCCATTAAGCTTTCATGTATACTGCTGCAATGTCGATGCATAACTCTGAGTAAGGAATGCAAGGTTACATTGCTTCCCAAGGATCTCGCTCCAGCTAGGCAAATCTCATTCCAGTGCATTCCGTCATTGCAATAGGAGTGATCTCATTTTGTTATTGTCAGTGGAAAAGGGGTGAAAGTCAGAGTCCAGGAAAAAGAGTAATGCTTTTTAAATAGACTGACCCTAAGGACCCTTGGCTATGAAGTGGCCCGTGTTGCGCAGACATTCCAATGCACTGAGGTAAAGGGTGTAATAGGGTGCCTCTGTTGGCCTCCCGCACTGGCTGACCTCTTTCCCTCTCTATGTTATCCCCTTCATGGCTTTTGCTCAGAGCAAACAAAACAAAAACACTCTCGTCATGACTGACTCTAGCCATGTTTTACTCTCCAACCATCACCTTCAATCAGCTTACGGCAGACCCAGCGAGCATAGATGTATGCTCTGCGGTGCTGACCCAAATCTCAGGCAAATACCGCTGTGTGTGCTTGTTTCCTTTCTTCCTCCAGCATCTGGAGGACATGTGTAGAGAGAGGAAGGAGCGCTTTAATATTTTTGCCCTTGAAGGCCATCTCTTCTAGCCTTGTTTTCCCCCTCTCTTGCTTTGTCTTTTTCGAGGAATCCATGTTATAACAAATTTTTGATGTCAAGAGAAATATCACGGTTGGCACGTGGCCTACATTCTTTGTTGATGAGATCCAGGACTGTGTGGCTATATTTAGCATTGCTCTTACGAACAGGCTTCCAGTGCTCTTTTTAAAAAAGCCTCTCGCGAGAGTATGGACTGCCTGCTAATGAATCCACCTTCATTAGGTATTCATCTGGGAAGGAAGGCGTACAGTAACTCCCAACATTCAGATAAAAGACTTTATCTTTTGTTCTTTTATGCTCCTTTCAGTGTGATATGCGTTCTCTTTATGACCTGAAACCTCGGTAGAATATTGTTATTTGATCATTTCTACAGTCTGGATGGCTGATATACTTAATGATTGCACCGCATGCCATTTTTAGAGTCATTACATTCAAACCTGTGCCGACAAAGTAAAGTTGTTGTATGGTTGACACTAGTGGACGCATGCTTGGTTTGTTATCGTCAACAGCAAAGTCATTAAGGCTAATTTACACTAGATGCATCTGCAAATTCGATTGGGTGTGCTCAGAAAATACGACATTATCGCAGTGCTCATGGAAGTTGGCAACAACATAAAAGCCTTTTTCTTTTTCTTTCTTTTTTTTGAAGGTGCGCACTCAGTCAGTGGAGGCTCATGAAGCAAAGCCAGGCAAAAGTATAAATCCCCCTTTAGAGGTCAACAGACCTTTGCTTTATCTGTTGCGGTGAGTGTATGTGGTGCAAGATTCAGTCGCTCTCGTGTCTGTTAATGCTGTCTGGAGGGGATGTTTGCAAAAAAAGATTGCAATAAAAAGAGAAGTTTCTTAGGCTATACAGGAAATGCATGCTCAATGGTGGTTACAGACAGATGCTCTGTGTTCAGTTCGCTCTTTAAACTTTTCAGAAAGAAACTTTGCTAGTAATGCCATGCGCCTGTTGTCTCGTTGACTGGTGGCGATCTTGCATCCTCGTTGCGAATGCCCTCATTGGAATGTTTTGAGTATACAAGTCCCACTTGGGCCATCTATGTGATGGGTGTGTGTATGCATGAGTGTGTGTGAATGAGAGACACTTCTCCTCGCTCTGTCACACACCCATGTGCTCCTGGTGCTCATTAACGAGGCTCCGAGCTCCTTCGGGACGGAGCAGAGGGGGTTTTGGGAGGCTGGGTAAGTGTTCGTTCGTGCGCCGCGGGTAAGTGGCGTCTCTTAACTCGTGCCAGCTCTCGGTGTCTCGTCACATCTGAGTACCGGTGTTGCCAACCAACTCTGCCAGTGTATGAATGAGCCTGACATCGTCACGCTAACTGCCAGAAGCAGCTTTCTGATGCTTGTCTTTGCAACAAATTTAGTTTGACAAGTTTGTGTATATGTGTTTGTGCATGTTATGGGCAGATTCGCTTCTTGTCTATGGTTTTAAAGTCCGAAAATGTACTTCGTTTTGAAAACAAATGCATGCAAGTGTACTTCATTTGAGAGCGTGTGCGAACAGACACTTAACATTTGCAGCAGAATGTTTCATACTTGTCTAGCTTGCATTGGAGTGACCTTGAATCCTGTTGAATCAGATATGTTGTTCTGTTAGCTAACTATAAACATGTTGACAGTTTAATAAAAATTTTGGATTACTTGCTCAGCCAGATTCTCTTCTCTGAAGATTACTAATTGATTAAAGCAAGTAGAATGCATTGTGCTGATGCAAAGTGGCCACTGCA
>JAUMHI010000064.1:4296079-4313213 GCA_032359435.1 Enteromius unitaeniatus
CACACACTTCTTTTTAATATTTATTTGAATTGTTTTGATATTTGTGACCCTGGACCACCATAGGTGCAAAGGTATATTTGTAGAAGTAGCCAACAATACATTTTAAGGCAAAATTTTATTGATTTGACCCATAAAATGATTAGTTGCATCTCAAATGTTGTCCTACAAGTCTCATTAAATACATAATAATAATAAGATAATAAAAAATGTACTCTAATAACGTATTTGTGGTCCAGGGTCACATTTTCACATTCAAAAAACGTCCCTTTTTTAAGTTATTATTTCTAAAAGCGTAAACTTAGCGTTAGATACGTAGCCACGTGGTTTGATTGCTACCTCAGAGAAGAGATCGGCATGTTCATAAACTTGTCTGTCGACAGCTGGAGAAAAAGTGAATATGTTGTTTGCAGCCTGTTTTGCCCTCACAACTGTGCAATTAGGTGCCACACTGACTCCTTCAAGTCTTGTGTCAATTCGCACATCCATGGATGCTACAAAACACAAGCTAACACTGAATATCTGTACTTGCGCAGAACCTCCGTGACTTGGCACCCGTTTTAGTGTTGGGAGCAGTAATATGATTGTTCCATTCTTCTGATCATTTTTTTTCATTGCAGGCTAGCGAGCCGTGCTGCGCTTTCACAGCTCTGTTAACGCCAGTATCCAGCTCAGCGTTTTTTGTTTTTTTTTTCGAGAGCTGGAATGCTAGATGTAGCGCAAGAAGGAAATAACTGTGGCGGCTTGCCAGGCTTTGAGGGAAGGGGGACGGAGAGGAGGGTGGAAAGGGGAAAAAAAAGAAAACAAACTTGAAGGCAAAGCGTTCGTGGTCGGCTCCCAGAGTTGAGGGGAGTTTTTATTATTTATTTATTTTTTATTTTTTTCTTCAGACGGGAGAGGTGCGCGCGCGCGCTGTGAGGAGTAATACTGTATTCAGAGAGCAGCGCTGGCTCGGCGCCAGACCGCGAGGTGATAGCGAGCGCGGGGTAATTGCTGCCTACCCGGCCGCCTGCTGGATTGTGCTCCTGGGATCCAGTGACAGCATCACGCCTCTGAGCGCTTCTGCCCACCTCGCCGTCTGTGCGCAGCGCTCTACGCGCACTCGCACGCTGATATTATTGCCGTCTCTTGGCATAGGACCCTAGCGCGCCACATTAGGGCAGTAATACGTAGTTAATTCTTAAAACTGACGCTTTGTATCGCTTGCTAATTTTGGTGTCTGTGAGAACAGCGCTGTGGTTGAGCTGCGGCTTTTCATGCAGGCTATTTTGAGCCGCGCTCTGTCTGTGTGTGCGTGCATGTCTGCAGGTTGTGTGTGTGTGTGTGTGTGTGTGTCTCTAACGAGGTGCTCTGGTGGTTTCACACACCACACGCCCAATCAGCCGCTGTCAGGCTTCTGCAGCGCATCAGTGCGTAGAGCAGTCTCAAGGTGTGTGTGTGTGTGTTTGTTGACATGTCTGCTGGGAGATCTGATGTTCACCTGTCAGTGTCAGCCCCCGCACAGGAACTCTCTTTCTCTCACACACACACACTCCCATGCCTTTTGTTTCCCTAAGCCCCGCCTTCTGCTTAACCCCACAGGAAACAATGCCACCTTGCAAACCTTAGGCTTATAATTGGGCCTTTCCTCCAGATTTGTCCAGTTTTGGCTCAAAATCATGAAAAAGTCACGCATGGCGCAGTAACTGTTTATAAGTGTTAGTGGTGCTTGTGATGGCTTTTTCTGTTTAAGTAAGTTAGTGTGAAGATTTGAACCTTGCAGTTCATTGAGCTGATATGTGTGATTGATTGGGTGATCGTAAATCATGTAGACAAATACCGAAAAGAACCTGAAGCCATAAAAGGGGTTCAGAACTAAAAGAAAAAAAAAAAGAAGCAATATTTAAGCCAAAATTTACACAATTGTAACATATAATACTAAATTTAATGCGGTGCGTACATTGTATAATGAAGTATGGCAAAAAAAAAGAAAACCATGGCATAGTTAGATCTACTTGGATCTATTAATTTAAATAATCATTACATTTTACAATACTTATTTATAAAACACAAAAAAGAAAAGGTTAACCAAAATGCTGTACTAAAGAAAACTAAAATAAATACAAAGCACACAACAACAACACTGAATGTACAAAAGAGTCTTTGTTGTGTTTGTTGTTGTTTGTTTTTTTTAAAGACAATTATCTAATCAATATAATCTATTAGTTATAAAAGAAAAATACAAACATTGTTAAAATGCGGCTAGTTCTGGAGCAAGCATTATTCAGTTAGTTAAAATGTATGAAACCGAAACCAATGATTATTTTTAGGATACAAATGACCTTTGTATATTTACTGTGTGTTTAAAACTCGTTCAGTCCATTTCCTGCCTGTGCATCACTTTTAACACTTTTACTCGTTTGTTATACTTTTCTTATTAAAATAGTTAGACTGTTTCTATGCAATTTGAATATCTTTCATTTAGCCAGTATAAAAATGATATATCAATATGCCTTTGGTCCTTCTCAAAGGCTCAGAATCTGCAACATCCTACGGTTGTGAAGCTTTGCACAGGCGACTTACCTTTGCAGAACATTTAAAAATCTAGTTGGGTGGAGCCCTTGTTTTTTTTTTTTTTTTTTTTGGAGGTCATGCGTTTAAAGCATCACACACAGCAATCTCTATCCAGTATATGGTTTAGTAACTGTTAACCAGGAACAGATGGTGTTATTTTTATCATATAGCATTGTCTGCACCGTGACTCCTTCATTTGCTTGTAGAAGGCTTCATTACTAATGTTGTTTTTGTACTGAAGCTGTCTTACTTCAGTACAGTAACGCAACTCCCCCACCACCCCCACCGCACGGGAATGTGTGTAGTTCCCCTCTCTAAATGAGCATTTTGAGAAAGCGAGAGAAAGCAGTTATTGTCTGGGTGGGAAATAACATTTTAACTGGCTCTTCGAATGTCAACATGTGTGCCTTCCATTTGCTACCATTGTCTTTCACCTCATCTACAGATTAATTCTAGTGAGAAAACTTATTATGAAGGCTACTCGCTGTGTATAAACATGTTTATTCTTATATTCTCTATATTAATGCTGTCACACGATTAATCGGATTAATTTCATCCAAAATAAACATTTTTTGTTTACATAAATATATATATATGTGTGTGTGTGTGTGTGTGTACTATGCATGTTTATTATCATGTGTATATAAATACACACATCCATGTAACTATATAAGAAAAATGTGATGTTTATATGTAAATGTAAATATTTGAGAAATACATACTTTGTGTATTTATATTTACAAAATAATTGTACACAGTACATGCATATATGTATTATATAATTTTAAATAAACTTTTGACAGCCCTAATTTATATAAAAATGTAGTTTTTGGCTATTACACTACTGCTGTTTATTAAATAATACTTCCATGTGGTGAAGGTCTACAAGCAAACCTGTTAGTGACTGAACTCCTACTGCACACTTGTATTTATAGCATGCCTGTGAGAATCTGACCTGTGTGAGACCTGCATGGACAATTATTCTATAGATAGATTCAAAATTGTTATCAAGAAATGTTGTCTGAAAAGGAAACTGTATTTTTTTTTTTTTTTTTTTTGGAAAGGAAGCACTTCTCTTTGTTCCATTCTTAAAATCTCTCTAAAAGACGATGTGGTTTTTAAAATAGCCCAAGATCAAACAAATCACTGATCTTAAAGGAGGAGGTAAATGAAGTCATCATGAATCAGCACAATAACGCCATTAGATATTTGGCGGGGAAGTGTATTTTGTGCGCATTACGTGTGATTTTTGTTGAAAGTGCTGTAGATTGATTTTGTTTGTTTAATGCAGCTGCATTGATGTTTGTCAGAGTCTCGAGTGCTGATGAGGTGACTGCTATAGTGCTGATCTTCTCTCTCTTTACAGGATGATAATGATGGGATGCCCTGGTCGGAGGAGCGGGTTGTGCGGAAGGTGCTCTATCTCTCGCTGAAGGAGTTCAAGAGCGCTCAGAAACGCCAGCTCTGTGACGACCTCAGCAATGGAGGAAAAGGGCCTAACGGTAAGACAAGCTTTTAAAGTTTTTCCTTTTTTTGCTCACTAAGCATTTAAACACTGAAGTAATAGCTTGTTAAAAGGTAATGACTGATAAGTAGTTTGACCAATAGCGTGTGGGCGTCACACATAGTTGATCAATCGTGGCATATCTGTCACATCCCTTTAAAAAAAAAGAATTGTCTATGTTGGTTAGTTAGGTTTTAAAGCTGGGATGCTGATTTTGAGCTGGTCATGTGCTGGTCCTAAGATGGTCCACCTTATTACCAGCACATAACCAGCTAAGAACCAGCTCAAACTAGCATCCCAGCTTCAAAACCTTCCTAACCAACACATGTTGTTTTTTTCAACAGGGATGAATGAAGCCAGCTTTGGTTTAGCACTTTCCCTTTTAGTACAGTGCAAAGATAGTTTGGTTTGATCTGCTTTTGTTTGGTCAAAGGAAGCTCCTAAGGAGACTTCCAGCAAGTATATGTATAAAAGTGCCATATGATCCAGGTTACTTCAGAGCTACGAAGTCGTCTGATAGCTGTATGTCTGACGCTGCAGCTCGGCACTCTGGGACTTCACTTCACACGGGCCTCAGAAAGCCAGAGATTTCACTAAAAAGAGCTCGGAGACTCTGCAGGGAACAAAGAACAGGCCTCATACGTATGAGTCTGCACAGCCAGGCAGAGTCGAGAGGGAAAGCCTTCTCTTGATGTGGGCTTACCCTTTTTATCACTCAATTGGGAAAAAGAATGAAAAATAAAAGAAATAAAACAGAAGTAAGACTATTCCCTTTCAGCAGTTGATGGCTAATGTCAGGAGTGACAGGATGTTTCTGTTTACTTAGAGTAGACAGAATAATTTAGTTGATGTGAACAAAACAACTGTGAGAAATAGTCCATTTGCTATGCCTAAAAATGTACTTTCTCCTTTTAAACAAATATTTGAGATAACATAAAAGAAACTGTTGCAAATGCTGTTTGATGTCACTTTTAAGGTCCTGGCTCACATCTTATTTTAACAACAGAGTTTGTCTAATGTAAATATTTTTAAAAGACATTTTGATATTTTTCGTCTGCTAAATGATTGATGTCCTCGAACAGCATATTAAACGGGCCTGTAGTCTCTTTATGTTTGCAAAACAAAAACCTAAACTACTCTGAACAAAGTTTATTTTTCAGAGTAACTGCCATGTGGTCGGCTGGTGACCGCTTATCTCGTCCCAGTCTAAAAGCAGCAGGAGTTCAAGCCCAAACCCCTCGCTCCGCGTATAAACATGCAGGGAGGCTCGAGCCGAAGGGGTCTCTGTTGACACTACGGCAGGAGGCTAGATACATGCTCTTTGAATAAACTCTTAAACTGATAATAAGCTCTTATCACAACAGCCCTTAATCTTGTTTTCTTGTTGTCGTATGGTTTACGTTGCGTTGGTACCTCAGGGTAACGCTAATCCCTTTGAACGCAGGGTGTTTAACGAAGGGTGATGCATGAAGATTTTGTTCACGGATGCAAATACTCAACAGACGCGACCGTAGCGTGTTGTGATGTTGAGCGTGTCAGATTTAGGTTCTGTCTTTACGTTAAGAATCTGTATCTTTTTCTCTCCCTTGCTAAACAACTCTCCCAGACTTGTTGACAACTTTGTTGTTGTTTTTTCTCAAATAGCTTATTCTTACATTCTTGGTTTCTATGTGTTCATTTAATTTGTTGTTTTATTTTGTCTGTGCTTTGTTTTCATAGTCTCAAACCGTCTGAACTGAAGCTCCACATAGTCAGTGCACAGATCCACGAGTATTGGAGAGCCTTCAGCTGTCTGAAGGAACACCTCCATGTGACTGTAGATCAGTAGTTGGCTGCTCTGCTCCTGAAGCCCATCGTTTCCCAGCTCAGCTGGCAGAGCAGACAAAAGGGGGACCATCAGGGGACATGTTTTAGCTTTTGTGTTCTAAACAATGTGGCACTGGCGTCCATTTTGAGGCAACGTTAAGAGCCTATTAAACGTTAAACAGCGTATTTTGGTCGCAAATCAACAGCATCTGCCTCTACAGGCCAGATATGCTCTTATTAATGGACGTATGCAACACTTTTCTAAATTTATTTTTACACAAGAGCCCACTTGCAATATTTGTTATGTAGTTGTATTTGACCTGATCAATTTCATAGCAGACTACTTGCATAAAATGCCTGCAATTATCAAATGAAAATTTTATCTCCCATTAATGTGTTAATAATATTTGACTGCTCAGTGTAATGATAAAAGCTATGCAGGTTTTGTATCAGTCATTTTCAAAACCTATTTAAAATAAAATAATTTGAAAACATTTAAATAATTTTTTTTAGTTTTAATTTTAACACGTATATATCGGTTTAAAATTTCAGTCACCTTTATGTGTTTATTTGGAGTGTTATTACTCAGTCTAGAATTAATTTGTCTTACAATTATGCATAACAGCATCTGATCTTACAATTATGCTTAACAGCATCTGATATATGACGGGACACTCCTATACCATATACTCGAAATTAACAGGTTGCACATCATAACCTCACACGGCTCAGGCAACATCCCACTCTCTGTGGAAACCAGGAGGTGAACGCAGTGAGGAGACGGGCTTAGTTAAACACGCATAAATATGATTAGAGGCCCTGAAGGACAGACGGTTGATAAACTGTCACACGCTCTCTCACCCTGTAGAGAGAGAGAGAGAGAGAGAGAGAGAAAGACAGAGAAAGAGGGAGACAGGACATTTGGCTCCGTTAGACTCCGACTGTCTTTCACACAGCCACTCAAGTGAGACCAACATATGTAAAACACGGCGCAGGAAGCGAGCAGCCTGCGTTAAGCTGTTTACATCTGATCCCTCTCCACCCACGTCGGCTTGGCTTGGCCGGCTCTCGGGTTTTGGCTTCCCGTTTCGTGATGCAGGCAGTGGCTCGCGAGCTTGTTTGCTCTTGCACTTGAGAAGTCGTTTTGAATATAGGACATGTTGTTTTGCTGCTTTTCTGTTTGGAGTTAAAAAGTCTCAATTTTCTCAAAGACAGTGTTGTGTCCCACGAGAATAGACCTCTTAGGACTTCGCACGGATGCTTTGAGCTCCAGCCATATTGGTCTGTATACAAGAGAGAGAGAAGATTTTTTATAGCTTTTCATGTATGTGTTGGAAAGCAACTTTTATTGCATTTTCTTCTCCAGCTTTTTTTTTCTGGCTGGTTGAAAATTTGAGGTCCAGCTTATGGGAATGTTTGATGATTCTGGATTTGCGCTTAACGAATGTTACTAAACGAATGTTTAACCCTATAATCTCAAATGCTCCATCGTTAACATCCAGGGCTCTTCAGACATTGCATTACAGGTTTTCTACATGTTCTCATGTTGCTTTTAATGCTAAATATTTGTTTCTTTTCTTTTGCTGATAATCATGTCCTTCAAATATCCAATATCCAATAATACATTTCAGACATAATAGAGAGGCTTATATGTCATTAAACAGACAGAGATATGAGGAGACCCAAGATTTCGGTTGTAAATGTCATTTAATGTATTTAAATAGAAACAGTAATATGTCATTTAAATGGGTTACTGTATTATTTTGCAAAATAATGTCATGGAAAATTTTATAATAGCAATAACATTGATCAATTATTTATTATATAGAGACTGCAGATAATTTTAACTTCATTCGTCCTTTGTTGTTTATGCAATGAAGCAGCACTTTATATTAACAACCTTGTATTAGCACAAGATAACTCATACATTGGTGACGGCACAATTTCTTTAAAAAAGGAAAATCCAAAAGTTCCTAAATTATTATTTTATGCCAATGTGAAATAGGTCTGTGGAAAGCAAAGTTTCAACTTTTTAATGCATTTGTAATTTGCGTCAAAACGTTAAAAGCCTACCAATCTTTCGATTGGATTCTGAAGTAAGCCATGTCTCTCTTTCCATTTGCTTGTACTCCATTTCAGTTCTGCATTGCATTATTAAAACAAAACCCTACTGTGGTAATGATATTTCATCTTAAATTTGATTACTTGACATGCTGCATCTGGAGGTTGTTACTGTTTCTCATGTTTTTTGCTATTTTTCTATGTTTCTCTGCAGCTTCCTTGTCAAACGGGAAGCTGAATGGATGTGGGTCTAAGGGAGGACGTAAAGAGGGCGGCTCTCAGAGCACAGATGGAAGCAGCGAGTACTCTGAGGACTGCCCGGCCAAAAAGAGGTGAGTGGCCCACTCTCGCTCTCTCAAAGGTCAATGTTAAAGAGTTGGTTGAATCCCTGGTCGGTAACTCGAGCTGAGACTGCACTTTTAAAGACAGCTGAAGAAGAGAGTATGAAAACTGATGCCATTATACTGTGATATTCTCAGACCGAGATATTTCACCTACTGACTAAGATGTCAGCCTTCATGTTTTTAATTTCCTCATTTGTTTCTATTTCTAGCTTTATTTAGCAGAAAATGACAGTCAGAAAAAAAACCCCAGCTTCATTAAAAGGAGTCAGAGGACCTTATAACAAGTGGTAATTCTTTGAAATGAATTGCTGTCATGGTCGTTTTTAATTAGTCACTTGAAGACATGCTTAAACATTTTTAATTATTAATTAAAAGCAGCAGAGTTAATATGTCCAAGTACAGTCGGTAATTAACAGTTCAGCATGTAATTTCTCAGGATGTTGTAATCTGTGATTTGGAAAAGCTCTGAAGAGAGAGCGAGAATACAAGCTTGCTTGAAGAAGAAACATAATAGACAAGCTTTTTTTTTTTCTTGAGCTGTGCCTTTGAGGCAGAAACTGCCCGGAAAATAGTGAGAAAAAGAAGTGACGGGTCTTTTTAATAGAAAAGTCATATACCGCTAATTTACTCTGCCACACTGTGCTTGTTGTAATACACTTTTGGTGCTCTCTGTTGGTTCATATTTTTTATCAAATGTCTTGGTTGTGTTTGGATTCTGGCAAAGCAGCTTGTCTTGCAATTTGTGTGATATTTATTGGAAATGTAAGACGCAAAGAAATAGTTCAGCCAAAATGAAATTTCTGTCATCACTAGATCATCATTTGAAGTCCATATGGCTTTTTTGTTTTACGGAACACAAAAGGGGAAATTGAGAATAATATAAGGTCCGTTCTTTGTCCTGAATTTCCAATGAATTAGGATTAAAGCTTTCAAGCTTCAGAAATGTCACAAAAGCATCACGAAAAATAGTTCATATGACTATTCAAAGGCTTTTGAAGCCCTTTGATTCCTTTGTAGGATAAACAGGCCAAAATTTAAGTCATTATTAATTAGTCTTGATATTCTCATAGTTCCAAACAAAGACAAACTTGGGTAGACGTGTACTTTAACTTGAAAAAGACTGTAGACTTTTTTTATATACAGTTGAATCCATTCGAATATAAGTGATAACATAAAAATTAAGATGACAGTGTGTCTTGATGATAAACCTCCCCTTCTCAAACTCAACTGGTTAGGAAATTGAACTTGATAAAAGTAGCCGTTTTTGTTTAAGTCATTTGAGAACATTAGGCATTCATTTGTCCAGATTCAGGCACAATGTTGGAGCTATAGTTCGCAATCTAGTCCCAGAATGCAATGCAAAGAGTGCAGTGAAATTTGACAGTAAATAGATTTTATTTAATGCTAAAAAGTATTGATATAAGTATATAAAAATTTTACCCACAAGACAGCTGTCTAAGTGTTTACCTCATTCAGACTCCCTTCTTTTATGTTGCACTTGGCATTATAATTCGGCATTTGAGTTCTTTGCCGTGTTTCTCATTTTTAAGTCGCCCATCTCCTTTCAAACAGGATTTGACTTTGATCTGAGTGTATGACCACATTCAATGCTCAATCACGCATTCACATAGATGGGTGGCATTAGCATTATGGAAGACCTATTCATCAAGCCCACTGTTTAATGGCACAACTTTCATGGCGTGCCATAAACCCCCCTACAAACAGTTGCGTAGGCCCACTGAAGAGGCTTTTCTTCCTCTGGAGAGTCTGAATTAATCCCACCACCGGCTTCGAGGGAACAAAACAGCTCTGAGCACAGACGCCGCTTTAAAGACAACGCTGCCCAGCGCCCACCGAACGCAGCGCTTCCACACCGCAGCGGCCAGACCCCAGCAGATGTCCATTTCAACCCCCTCCCGAAAGAATCATTCACTGAGACCTTCTGTCTGGGGTTCTGTCTGTCAAGCCGCGAGCACCTATGGGAGAAAGCACCTGCCGCTGGTTTACCTGTCACTTAATACCCTGTTATAATGGTTAATCAGAGCGCTGTCCTGGAGACATCATCATTAAAACAGCTTTGCGCGGAGCGAGTGGGAGGCGAAAGAGAGGCGAGATGGGCATTGCAGAGAGTTAAGCGAGCACAAAGAAATAAAGAGCCGCAGATGTGGTGTCGAGCATTGTGGGCCATTAAGGGCTTTGCTCTGCCTGCACACAGGAGCGGCCTCTTAAAGGAATAGTTCCCTCGTAAATGAAAGTTCTGTCATGTACTCACCCTCATGTTTTTCTGAACCTGTGTTTTTTCAATGTAATTTAGAATGAATGAATTGACTTTCAAGCTTCAAAAATGCACTTGAAAACAATGAAGTTAGTCCAAAGTCTTCTGAAGTCATATGAAAGATTTCTGTGATTATATTCCTCTCTGAGATGTTTTTTGAGGAACTGCTTCAGATCATTGATCTGAATCAGTGATTTGAATAATAAAAAAAAAAGATGAGTCATTTAAACTTAAACAAACAAACATCATTACTTCACTTGTGAACTGAGAGGAGTTAGAGGAGATACACTTTTTGATAGGCCACTTTAGGCATTCTACTAACTAGTATAAGTAACTTTATAACTACGAGTCAACTAATTCTCATTAATTTGCAACTGTATGCCTGCTAACTCTCTGAGAAGACTGTTGACCCTAACAGTCTACTCGGAGAGTTAGCAGACTATTTTGCCATATACTTACAACGTTTCTGACAGTCAGTATGTTGTATGTTTGTGGACCCATCAAAATAAAGTCGATGTTAGAAGATACCTTCTACTAATACTCTAGTGACTGCTAGTAGACATGTAGTTACAAAGTTACTTTTAGTAAAATCTCTAAAGCGGTCTATCAAAATAAAGTGTTAACTACATGAGTAGGGTGAGTAAATGATCACAGAATATACTTTTCGGATTAACTTTTCTTTTAATGAATCACTCCATACCTGACATTTGGTGCTGTTTTGCACTCTTGCATGTGTTGGAAGTTTGGTTGCTTGCGTGTGTGTGCATGCTGGGCAACTTATTAGGCATCTGCTGCCCACATAAAACGACAACAAGGAGTCTGATTGAGGCAGTGCCAAAGTCTCTCACACCTGGCCTATAATAAAGCCAAAAAGAAAGCGCGGGGGAGAGAGAGAACGAAACGGAGGAGAGACAGATAGAGGCACAGGTGCAGGGGCTGGCCAGGTTGCAAGGGGAGGGACGTGGAAAGCCGTTTGGGAGACGATTGCGGTTTGCATCCCCGGGATTGAGAAATATATAGAGGCCTCTAAAGTCCTGCCAAGTGACAAAGCGGCAACTTTTCATCCCTCGATTAAAATCCCAGTCGCCTATGTGTGCTGAAAACACACAGAACCCCAGTTAGAGGAGACAAGGGGGCCCCGAACGTGGCAGGCGCTGAAGAGGCTTGTCTTTTTAGTGTGTGTTTGTGTTTACTTGTTTGAGAACCCTTCTTAAAGAGAAGATTGTCCCAATTGCTTGTGTAGTGGCTGCGTTGTTACTGCCAAATTACTCTTTTGTGTTGGGCCAATGCCGCCTTTACACCATTTCTATGCTTTTGGTGTG
The DNA here is from genome assembly GCA_032359435.1 of Enteromius unitaeniatus. NCBI lineage: Eukaryota > Metazoa > Chordata > Actinopteri > Cypriniformes > Cyprinidae > Enteromius > Enteromius unitaeniatus. Next base: position 4,307,942 of record JAUMHI010000064.1, read on the forward strand.
ATGAGAATAAATTTTAGTGCGTTTCTTAAGGCCTTTTCACACTATTCGTAGCAGTTCTCACCAGTGCAACTCTACAGCCGTACAGGTGGCAGCACCCAGGTCAAGTGTTATGACACAACACTCAAGGTTCAAACAGATTTGATGTCAAGTTGTATGCGTATATCATGGATGCCCATTTGTAACACAGAACTGAGATCATGTAGTCGTAAGATTTAAACTATCGACTTTATATCTCACAATTCACTTTTTACTTTGAATTATGAGTTTCTATCTTTCTTACAGAATTGCGAGAAACAACCTTAAGAATTGTAAGATTAAAAAGTTGCAGGTACTTTTTTTACTATATATTATTTGAGGTCATTATGTCTTTTTTTGGTTTTGTTTTTAATTAATACTTAACTAAAGTAATAATGCGGAAATTTCAGCAATTTTACATCTCAGGAATAAACTTCATTGGGATGAAATATTTCAGATATTACTGTTTTTGTTTTAATAATTGTAGCCTTGGTAAGCTATGTGACCAAAAACTTTTGAATTATAATTTAATTTAAAGATCTAATAATATATTTGAATATAACACTGTAAATTCAAATTGAGAGAATTGTATTATGAGATATTCTGAACAGGGTTTTTGGTTTTTATGGTGATACCTAGTTGAGTGTATTATGCAGAATATATACATTGCATGCTACTTTTTTTTCTCCCAACCTCTTTTAAAATGCACCCTATTCATGCAAATATGGCTGATCATGCCTGCAGTACATATGGCTCTATAATAGCCATATTGATTTTCCTCTAAACCCGCTGGTTGCGCTACATACTACACAATCCACTGTAATGGCACGGCAGATCGATATCTGTGACAAGCAAGGCGATTAAACATGATTTGAGCGTGACTCATGTTTTCAGAGCCATACGCAGAGATGAATTGAGAGGTATAGCGTGAGAAGACGACTCTCAGGTAGGCTGTTTGGCTCCAATCTCCAGCTGATTCACAGGGCAGGAATGTCCTGTTTGAGGACTAGGGCTGAGGTATTTGCACAGCAGACAATGGTGGCTGCTGATTGGTTGAGGCTGGATAAGTAGGAACAGTGGGCCATAATCTCAGCTGCTGTGCCCAAGTGTGTTAGGGCTTGTCATTTTAATGTTCCTGATGGTTTAAGTGAGATTAATTCACCTTGGCATGTATGCTTTTCTATATATGCTTCTGCAGTCGCTCTTTTGATTGGCTCCCAAACAGTTCGGCCTGTTGAGAGAAGCAGTGTTGAATGTCAGCCATGCTCCATTAGCTGTGTTTTGGGTTTATTTTGGCAATGCCTCTGAGTTATAAACACTTCTCTTAAAGGGATAGTTTATCCAAAAATTTAAATCTAGTCATTTGCTCAACCTCATGTTATTCCAAACACAAGCTATCGTTTTTTCCTCTCTCCTCTGGAACACAAAATCTAATGGATTGTCTGTGTTGCTTTTTTCCAGTCTTTAGTGTCACGTGATCTTTTACAAGTCATTTTAATATGCTGATTTTCTGATCCAGGAACATATCTAATTGCTGACACTTTTTTCAAGATTATTTCAAATATAGCTTTGAAGTTATGTCTTTACTGTCACTTTTGATTAATTTAATGCATCCTTGCTTAATAAAAGCTGTTTGTGTGTGATTTGTGTGTTTGTTTGTTGTGTTGTCATCAAGATAATCTAGAATTCCACTAAATTAATTTGTTATTTGTAAGTTGTAATTTTTTATTTGTTACTTCGCAGTGGTCTGGCAGCAGGTTAGAGATGACAGTCTCACTTTTCATGGGCCATATGATGTGTGTTGACGACAAACACAGCAAGGGCTTTTTGAATCTGAAAGGCTCAGTCTGATTGGCTTGCTTTAGGCTTTTTCCAAGATTTATATTGCACAGGTGTTTATCAGTCTACTGCAAAACAAAGTCATGATAACAAGGTGCCAGGCTGCTATGATAAGCTAAAAAGTAGTCTACCAAGTTTGCGAGAGTGGTAGTGTCAAAGCTGCAATAAGGTAGTCTCGCTAGTTTATCTTAATGGCATAAACAGCAACAAGTAGTACCATGTATAAGATTGATTTCAGGGTTATGTTCATGAAATGTGTTGTGTCAGGACTAATGGAAAAAGACTACACACATTTTTATTTCATTAATTTGAGATGTACCTGTTCTTAAATTCACGAGAAGCTGTGTGTTGTTGTGAAAGTGAAATTAATTTATTTTTGCTTCCAAAAGAGGACATAACTAGAAATCAGTGGTTAAGTTGTATTAACAGCACTGTTCCAGAACAGTTCAACACAAATATTAGAGTGTGTTTAGCGCATTTACAGAGGACTGATACCTAAAACCTGGAGAGTAGTCTATGCTGGCTGTGCACAGAGACTATAAAGTGAGGCAATTCCAACTCTGCAAGGACAGTCTGGTGCTTCTGACTCACAACTTTTAAGTTAGGTTTTCTTATTAAAAGAACTTGCTACTTAGTATTCAAATGCGAGTTTTGAGCAGTGTAAAGTAATGCTTGTTGTTTGTTGCTTCACCAAATACACCAAAGCAACATCACATGACCCCTTTAAAGGATTAGTTCACCCAAAAATGACATCCGTGGTTATTTACCCACCCTCACTTTGTTCCAAATTGGTCTTTCTGTAGAAAACCGAAATCTATTTAAAAGAATGTTGGAAACCAAACAATTTTGGTGAGAACCATTGATATCCATTCTATGAAATGTATTTGTATTCCTAAGAAGAATGAAAGTCCTGCAGGTTTGTAAAGTTATGACGATGAGTAAATGATGAGTGGATTTTCATTCTGTGGTGAACCGTCACTTTAAATGGCACCAAAAACACTGCGGTTGACTTGTCTATTTCTGTTTAAGGCGAGAAAAACAAGAGCTGGATCAGGCTTTACACCAGTAGTCAAAACACTAGAGATGATCCAGCAGAAATCTCTCATTCTGATTCTGTGCATGAAAAGCTCCCCATAGCCTAGTCTTTTCTGGTTTTCTTCATCCTTTTGTCGCAAGGCGTTCTAGCAGCACTCTGTGATGAAGCCCAGCAGTCACTGACAGCGTTTGGGGCGCATCGGTGTGACATCACACGTGAACGGCAGACGGATGTGTTAAAACAGAGGGGAGGGTAACGTGGGTCCTCAGCCTTTGGCTCGGTGCCAGTCTAGACCACCTGTCTGAGCGCAGCACGCCTGCTCTATTGTTAAACCACAGCGGCTGGGTTAAGTTGCAGGCCTGTATAAAGAGTGACAGACATCTTAAGTGGATACATGGGATTTAGACAGGGATTTTATAGGAGTACTGGTATCTCTGTCTGTCTTTTTCTCTCCCCCTTCCGCAGTCTCAGACGCTCACGCTTTCCATTACGTAACAAATAGCTTTCACTTACCTTTAAAGAAATTGTGAGCGAACATTAAGTATGCAGGCTGGTATCCTTTCGGCATCTGTCCAGAAGCGGCTCTGGAAAGCCATCATCGTGCAGGAACTTTATAGTAACACCTCCCAGTGTGAATGTGAGCACTGCTTCGGTTATAAATACCTCTCAAAGCCTGTAAGTCATGTAAACACACTCACAATCATATTTAAAGCCGAGGAGTTCTAATATAGGCTTGTAAATAGAGAACACATGACTGAAATAAAAATTCTGGAGTTTCTGTTTTTACACTTAGCTGGGTTTAAATGACAGAATGCATTACTGTACTCTCTTTTATTTGGAGTCTGAAATATGATGTTGACTCAAATTCAACTTGGCCTCTGCGTGCTTTCAGACAAATCGGTGCGAAACATTGTTTCCAGGGCATTTTATTTCTGTGCTGTGACATGTTCAGAGTTGAACAGATACTATATTTTAAGCATTTTAGTTAAAGTTTCAAGTAATGTACATGCTCTTCTTTTATGGTTTTAGTTTTGGTTCATTATAAACAACTTGCATCCAGTGTATTGTTCTTATTTGAAAAAGCAAAGCTGAAAGCGTAAAGCTTCTGCTTTAAGTTTCTTGCTGCCAGCCTAGTGTTCTTAGAAGCCGATGTAAAGTGATTGTGGTGCTGAGAGAAGAGCTGATATCAGGCTTTTAGTGGTTGGATGTTTATCGGTGATGCAGTGCACTTAAGCTAAAACATGATGGCTTTAAGATGTCTACCTTTATAATTGAATCTCTAGTGCGTTTAGATGCTAAGAGCTTTGTGTTGCAAAAATTCATATCGTCATTCTCCCGAGGTGCATGTTAATGTCACAGCTGTATTTGTGTGATGTGACCGCTGAGGGGTCAGGTTTGTATTTTTCTCCTCGTGACCTCTTTGACTCCACGTCTTCGGGCTCACCTGACTAACAAGCTGATGCATGAAGGCGGGAGTGGTTCGGTGCAAGGTTAAAGGTCAATCCAATACCAAACCATCTTTAATGGTATTGCTCGGAGAACAGGTAGGCAGAAAAGCAATAAGAAATTAGCTGAAGTGTGTTTGCAGGTCCAAAGATTTTTCTGCATGTCTGAAAAAGAGCACTCCTCAGGGAAGGACGTCAAAATCTCTCTCATTTATTCTTCAGCTCAGGGTCAGAGAGTATCTTTCTCTAGTCTTTTTACTCAGTGTCTCAATATCTGTTTTTATTCTGAGGGCTAACTTTAAAAAATTTTTTACAATACCTTTCAAAAGTTGTGGTTAGCATGATATTTAAAAAATTTAATTAATTTTTTTTTTTTTCAGCGAGGATGTATTAAATGTATCTGGATAAACATTTTTGAGCAGAAAATCAGCATATTAGAATGACTTATGAAGGATCAATTATTTGACAGTGAATATTGGAGTAAAGATGCAGAAAATTCAGCTGTACCGTCACAGGAATATATAAAATGTTAAAATATATTCAAATAGAAAATGAATATTTAAATGGTGATATTTCACAATATTACAATGTAATGGTGTATTTTATCAAATAAATGCAGCCTTGGTGAGTATAAAAGACTTCTTAAAAAAAAAACACTTTTGAACAGTAGTGTGGGTGGTTGGCCCCATAAATCTAATACTCAATCTATCAAATCATAACTGATTTAATTTCAGTGAATCCATTTCTTTTATCTGATTTTATTAAACTGTTAAACATATTTATTTAAATCATCACTCAAATAAAAAAGTAGTCAAAACTGTTTGTCTGCTAGCCTGTTCTCCTTTAAGTATTGATAAAAATATTTCGATGTACGCATTATAAAACAAGCGTTTCCCACTTTCAAATAAAACTCTTGGAGATGACTGATTTAGAAATG
>JAUMHI010000064.1:4318054-4337099 GCA_032359435.1 Enteromius unitaeniatus
TTTTGATACTCAGTACAAGTACAAAGTAGCCAAAAAAATACTTAAGTACTGTAATGAAGTCCATTTACTCAAGTACTTTACACCACTGCTGTAAATAAACCAATTCGTTGTAATTTCTTGTTTATATCCAAGTCTGTGAGGCTTTCAGTCAGATTTTTCTTCTCATTTTTGAACTCCTTAAACTTCAGCACAGTTTGATTTTATTTCAGTCATTGCTTAATTTGTTAGCCTTTGGGCCTTTTGCAATCCAAAAGGGCTGTCTTAAAAAGTACACAGAGACTATGTATCCTGCATAAATGATTTAGTAAGATTTCAGGTTCGTCAGAATGTCTATCACTTGATGCCAAACAGACATGAATAGAAGTTTCTGAGTTTCTTCTTTTATGTGGTATAGCGACAGTGCCTGTGCCATCAGTCACAATCATGAGAAACTGGAAAAGGAAAAAGAGAGAAACAATCTGTCTGCCGAACACAGCGCTGGTGAGAATTGATTAGCGATGCCGTTGTGGATTCGTCAAAGCTGCCGGGGCTTGGCAAGCTCTTTCAGGCATGGTCCTCTGATTGAATAAGATTAATTTGTACAGCAGTGAATGATGTTTGTCTTTTTACCCATCCCCATTATTTTCTTTAATTGTGTGTGTGGGGAGAACATATTTGGCAGCAAACATTAGGCATGGGGGAGTGCGTGTGGGTACAATGATGAAATGCAGCTGAAATGGAAAGTGTGTACACGCGTGCCTCCTCTGGCAGCATACGGAGGGTGGAGGAGGAATTGAGACGTGCGACTTTCCATCGTTTTTAGTATTCTGTGCCGTTTCGCGGGAAGAGCTGAAGAGCTAACTTGGAGAGTTAGATGTCTCCAAATGGAAAGTTGCCAGTTTGATTTATCCTTAGTGCCATTTATCAGTCATCAGCTGCTGCTGAAGTCTTTGCAGTTCGTAATGGAGAACTTAATTGCATTTCAAAACCTTGACGTGAAACAACGTTCAGAGGAAGAGGTAGACAACATCTCGCACACACGAGAAAGATGACAAACTCGCTGAACAGCGAGCGCTGTATGATATATCGAGCAGCTTTTAAAATAATATAATAAATAGTAATAACCCATAAAAAAGTCGGTCTTCCGACTGTCTGAATTTGCACCGTGTACGGCCGCCTTTAAACTTGTGAATACCTAGTTTTTGTCCTGTATTGTTCCATCCCTCAACCCAGTTATCAGCAGTTGGATAACCATCTAAAGTTGCAGTTCTTGTGTGCTAATCGGAACAAAAACGTGTTTGAAAGGGTTCCAGATCGACTGAATTAAGTCGTGGCAACAGCAAAGCCCTGAGTGAGCAAATGCGTTAAGATGAATTTATTGCTCTGGGCAGCATTATCCGAGTCACAGTGCCAAGTGGGGATTTTCAGAAGAAAGGTTTTTCTATTGTGTCCATAAACTCGTCATTATATGATAGAACGCACGTGTATTTAAAATCTATTGTTTCCATTCTCTCTCTTAGGCCCAGACTGCATGCACAGAGGAAGTTTGCTCAGTCTCAACCCAACTCTCCCAGCACCACGCCGGTGAAGATGGCCGACCCCTCTCTGCCCACGCCGCTCACACACATCACATTCCTCTCCAGCCGCAAGCCTAAGACAGAAGACTTCCTCACATTCATATGCCTTCGAGGTATTGTCTCAGCATCTTATCATCCATATATGTGGCCCTGGACAACAAAGTGTTAATTTTCTGAAATTAAGATTTATACATAATCTAAATAAGCTTCCCATTGATGTATGAATTGGATGGATAGGGCAATATTTGACCGAGCTACAACTATATGAATATCTGAAATCTGAGAGTGGAGAAAAATCTAAATGCTGAGAAAATCACCTTTAAAGTTGTCGAAATGAAGATCTTATCAATGCTTATCACTAATCAAAAATTAAGTTTTAATATATTTTCGGTAAGAAATTGACTAAATACCTTCATGGAACATGATCTTTACTTGCACTCCTAAGGATTTTTTGAAAAAAAAAATCTAAAATTTTGACCCAAACTATGTATTTTTGGCTATTGCTACAAATATACCCCAGCGACTTAAGACTAGTTTTGTGGTCTAGGGTCACATATTTACCAAAATGTATTTGTATTTTGGTTTTTAATTTAACCTGGTGCATTCTCTTGTTTCAAAACAATTTTAGCCCTCTCTTCTAACATAGCAACACGATATAAACTGAATACCATGCTTCATTAGAAACTGCACCATGAATTACAAAGTAATACAATCAAACTTGACGATTAACACGGCGCACTGCAGTTCTTGTGGGCAATTAAATGTGCAATAAATGTGTGATTCCCGCTATATGTAGCAGTAAACTGTAAAAAACATAATTACAGGGTATCCAACTACATACTATAGACTGGGTCCACTCAGAAAAACAACCAGTCACTGAATTTGACAAGTTTACGACATAGCTAATTGGAAAATATTCAAGAGTTTTTTTTTTTTTAAACAAAACTCACTTTTGTCTCTGTAATAACCTTTGAGACGGCCTTGGCCCAACACCTCTGTCCTGCTCACCTGGTGTCCAGGTAAGCGATCTGAACTGTAGCACCGGTGTCTGGTGTCATGACAGAGGTGGAGGTGGCCTTCATGCCACCTGAACTCCAGTGCACTTGCTGCACAAACATTGACTTTCAAAGTTAGGAGGTATCACACCAGCCGTTTCATGTTGAATAATGGAGGTGTTATCAGCCTGAAGTGTCACGGACACACACTTTAACACACACACCAACCTTTCATGAACCAGGCTATGCCTTTCACAGGGATTTATGGGTGCCTCCTACTTCCAAGGTCAGTACACAGTGTTTCTATAGAGTGAAGCTCAAATATTTAAGCACAGAGCAGGTAAAGGTAAAATCTTTAGGGTAGCATGAAGTCTCATATGCCAGATTTCAGACTACAGAAATTTTGGGAACACTTTACAATAGTTAACATCATTAGTTAACATGAACTAAGAATAAACAATACTTTGGCAGCAGTTTGTTTTACAGTCCTCTTCCTCATGTACATATATTTACCTATTATAATTACAATAACTAGGTAATAACTAGGTACTTACCCTGAACCTACCCCTAAACATAACCCTACTTTAAATCTTCAAATAATATTTTTTAAGCTAAACCCACAGTCCCTGGTGATTCATAAAGTACAACTCACTTTGAGAGTCAAGCAAACAAACAAAAACATTTCAGGCAATGCAAAGTAGCTCCTGACAATATACTGAGTTTTTTTTAAAGTGAAATAATTAAAACATTATTTAAAACAGCATTACCTGCCTCCCTTTGGTTTTAGACATTTACCAAAATCTCATTCTGTGGCTTAACCTCCTATAATCAGGACAAAAAAAGCAAGATTTACAATAGATTTCAGTTCTGTCTGCTCTTAGCTGTCTGTAAAGTTAACGTGAGACCCTTTTTATTGTACATTTAATATTTATTTGACTCTTTAAATTCATTTACTAGGTTTAGAAGTGTAGCCTGCAGTTTTTAAACTTAACGGTCAAAACAGAAAGGTTTTTCTCCCGTTTCATGCATGTCCTGAGATGTGTGAAAGGTAGGAAAAGTGGAAGTAGAATTTTCTTTTAGTGGTGCTCAAGAAACAAAAAAACGGAAAACGAAAGCTTGCTGGACCTTAAATTTATTTGTTGGCATGAGTTTTTACAACATAATACTTAAACCTTGCAGGAGATGGTTTAGACTGCTTCGTTTGAGTATAAACTTACCCTCCTCCCCAGGTTTTCAGAATAGCAGCCCAGAAATGTTCTGTAACATGCTTTCCAAAAACAAGACGTCCATTAGCCACAATTTATGGCCATTGCTTTCCATGAAAGTCTTCTTTTAATCACTCGATCGTGTGATTGTGTGAGTGACGGTACTGTATGAAACATTAGCTAGTTGTATCAGATGTGTGTACGCGATAGGGTCAGCTCAGGTCTTCTCGGACTTGGCCTTAACTTGACTTGGCCTGGTGTGTGAGGTCAGGGAAAGGCCAAAGCCACACATCGAGAGTATTACATATCAGCCTCAACTCTCAATGACTCTCTAGCAGTTTTTTCCACAGCAGTATTTAGACGATGGGGCGCACCTTACTAACCATACACCACCCTCCTTATGGTTTTATTTATAGATGATACTCCCCTTCTGAAGCCAGTGTGTATATTAGTGTATGTGGTGCGTTACGTTGCCCAAATGGCATTACAATACACTGGTGTTGTGCGAAGTAGAGAATTGTTATCATGCCGTGTGTCGGTTTATCCTTCAACGAATCCCTGACATTCAATATATTCCAGAGGGCTCTTTACTTTGGCATGTCTGATCCAGCCATCAGGAGAGGCGGTCGTGAGCAGACAGTGTTGATCTTTCACAGGGATGGAGGTAGAGAGGATGGGTAAATACAGATCAATGGATTCTGGGTAAATATAGCCAGGGTCAAATGGGCAGTCCTACAATAGCTCAGTCATGGCCGACTGCCAGCGCAACGCAGCTCTTATCTGACACACAGAAAGTATTTAACCAGTGCGACTGCTGAGTAGAGCGCAGGCTGTGATTAATGCGAGGTTGTGAAATCTCTGACGGCTTCTTCAAAAGAAAAGTTTTTCATTCTTGAACGGACGTAATCTCTGGGGTGATAGCTTTTGAGATATCAACAGCATAATTAGGAGTGTTTTTTTGATTTTAAAATGCATTTGTTTCTGTTTTTTAACATCCAGATTGTGTCTTCTGATGCAATATAAAGTAATGTGCTGGAGACACAATGCAGGAATTATACCCTGATGTAAGCCGTTTCTGTTTTGATGCTGCATGCCACTTTAAATCCTGACGAGTGTTTAAAACATGGATAAAGCAGTTTTTTGTGTGTGTGTGGATTTATATACTGGCACACATACATGTTTATTTTATATATATATATATATATATATATATATATATAAAAACATAAATGCATACATACATACCCCATGTTTTTGTTAAATATTTACAATTATTTATTTTTAATCTGTTTATATAAAATCTATGAAAATTTTATTGTAATGTATTATTAAATTGTATCACAAAGCATTCCGAAACCCTGGCATGCACACTCCTTTCGATGTTGAGCTCGAATAGGTAAGGTGATATGGGTAAATGAATAACGTACTCTATTGCCCGTGTTGCGTAACAGGCAGTATTTTTTACTGTATTTTTATGTGCCTTTGAATGTCCTCGTGAGCATTTAGTTCAGTTCCAACGTCTCTTGGATATCGTTGAGTGTCCTAAAGACTTATTTATGTCTCTCAGGCCGCGGTAGCCGCATTCAAACCACAGCCACGTGTGTCGGCATGAAGTTGTTGTACTGGCACTGTGTGCTATTAAAGAACAAAGATAGCTGATTTCAATTCAATTAAGCGCAGTGACGTTTGCGGCTTGGCGGTGGGGCAGAAGGCTGATTAAATTCTCCCGGCGACTCCTCAAGCATAGGGCAAACTGGGTTAATGGATTTGCAGACATTCAGGAATGTAAATTAGAGGAGATATAATCCATAATCCCCGCGCATTCTTGCCGCCGCCGCAGCCCAGAGACAGTGTTTTTTATGTCCCCTCTCATTCTTCTCACTCGCCGCTCTCCTCGCTGCCATATGCTGTCACATAGAGGGGATATAGTGTAGTGTGAAGAGAAGGGCTGTTAACTGTCTAACATCCCTTCTCTCAACTGCCATGTACCTCGACCTGCTGGAAAAGCTGTTAACCTAGCAGGAGCCCTGACAACCTTGGGTCAAGACCTCAACCTGGGAGACCCGAACATATATTAGAGGATACAAATCACCTAACAATATAAGTTTCTTCCGTCATTTACTCAACCTCATGCTGTTTATATATATATATATATATATAATATATATGTGTGTGTGTGTGTGTTAAACTAGCCCTAACTCGCTTGCTACAACTCATGAGTTATGTTTTATGAAAAAGAGGTACACTTCAGCGCTTTTTACTGAATATACTTCTGGCAAGTTTGGTATAATAAATATGATCTGGTTATTTTAAGTATGAGTGTGTGTGTACATATAATTACATATTTTACTTAAATATAAGAAAGGTAAGAAACTGTTATGGAAGTGTTGTTTATCTAAAAGTGGCCTTTTATTTCCTACGTATTCATATACGTAGTCTTTTTATTTTAATTATTTTTAAGTAAAATTAAGTTTTTATTTGTGGGTGAACCCTCTTTAGGAAAACTTCCTTGCTCCCTCTAACCATGTGTCTGATCAAAACATTCCGCACGGCAACCAGGCGTCCAATCAGAGCGAGGGCTGCTACTCGGCCAGATTTTGATTGGTTCTTCTTGAGCTTCAATTTAAACGGGACAAAAGAAAAGCCACCGGAGTAGAACACTTCAGTTGCAATTACATCTGTGCTTGTATTAAAAATGACAATTGTAATGGATGCCTTCATCTTTAATTATGATCTGTGTCAGCCTGTGAATATGAGAGCACACATAATTGGGGATTGGGAAAGGTCTGTTTTTTATTTTCTTTCTTTCTGGAGATGACAGATTTAGATTTGGCTCTGGAGAAAGAAGCTGAGGGGAGAAGACATGACAGACGATGCATGATTGCTATCAAAAATCTGGTTTGTGCACCCCTGACGCCAGTAACCGGGAGTTATAGTTGGGCTACTCCCTAACCAGCATTCCCTGGGGCACTCAGTAAGCCTCATTGTGGGGAGAGCCTAAACCATAGACTCATTGAGCATGGGGAGCATGAAACAGATTAGAGTGTCGCCAGTGTCCGTTTTGAAGAGCATCTAAAGGTAGGGGGAAAAAATGGTGGAAACCCCAGCGTTTTCCCACCCCCAGTTATGACCCCGGATGACCCTCGAGTCTGTGAGCGGTTGGCCTGTTGACCTTTTACCCCCACATTATGGGAGTGTGAGATAATGATAATCGCAGCCATTTTCTTAATTACTTCAGATGCCTGGTTTGTTTGTTTGGACTTGTTTGTGACTGAATTATGTGAAGACTGAAAGTTGTTCCTGTCATGTTTGTTTGTCTTCTGCAGCATGGAGTAAAAACGATAGTCCTGTAGGATAATTTATCCACCTTAATTTTTCAATGCAGAAGTAAGTTGTTTTCTGTCAGTGTGCGAGATTCAGATTGATTAGCCGCTATAGGCAATTTACGAGAAGAATAAGAAAGTGCAGTAAACTGTTCAACTTTTTGCTACAAACCAGTGTGTTCATAATTACAAGAAAACATTAAATCAATAAACACACCAGTTTGAAATATCAAGACACATAATTATCTTTTTTTGTATAGCTACAAATAGCTGGAAGTGGATGACACCGGGAAAGCCAGACACAGCTCTGTTATGCTTTGTATGGGTTTAATATCTGTATTAACATTTATTTTTTGTTTTCATTTTAGGTTTTTTTGGGGGGTGTTTTTGTTGTTGTTATTAATATTTTATTTTCGTTTGTTTTAGAAATCCTATTTAACACTATTTTACTTTAGTTTTGTTGTTCTTAGTAAACGATTTATTTTAGTAAAGTTGCCAAGCCAAAGTTCGTTCTTTATTTCTTCCATTTTGTTTCATGTTTAAGTTTCATTAAGTTTCTTGTATCATGTTAATTTTATTTATCTCAAAAACAGAAAGCAATTTTTTAAGTTTTAATGGGGAACACTTATATAATCAGGTCCCTTTAGTCATTTTTAATTAATGCATTAATTAATATTAAAAACCTGTGACTGATGCAATTTAATATCTTGTAAGTAATTTTTAAGTACTGAGTATGGTTAGAGTTAGGATTAGGGTTTGGCCTAAGGTTACTTGCATATAATTATGCATAATTTATTATTATTGTTATTATTTATTATTCTTGATGTTACCATTTTAGTGAACAGTAGCAAGAGCGTTTCACCAGTGACACAGCATTCTGGCTTTCTCTCGTCTCTTAGCCCGTTTTACAGCCATCCATTAACAGCAGCTCGTTAAGTTTCTACTTTATTCAGTCATTTTATTTGTTCCCTAAACAGTCAACCTGTCTCCATTGCTATTATAAATGTTGTCACACAGACCATAAGTATTAATGTGGCATGTCAGATGCTGCATGCATGCAGTGACATCACCGGCGTAGCTTCACGTTAATAGAGAGCTAATGAGAGCACATTTGCAGGGCCGTGGCAGACACACTCATGTTTCATTCATGAGGCTGGTGAAGAACAGCACTAGATAATGATAATTGTTGTGTGGTGTGGCCCAAGAGCAGACGTGCAGGAGTGCAGGTTTAAGCACTGATCGTGCTGGTGGGGCAGCTAATGGGCAACAGGCATTTGACATACATCACCTGTGCTGTTTGAAAGAGAAATATTGATGTATATATATTAATATAATATACTGCTATGATAGGTAATGTAATGTGTGTCTGAGAATGACACTCGGAGGGAAAGCCTGGAAATATGGCGTAATAATTCTATAATTACTTACAAAAACAAATAAATAAAATGAATTAAAATTGTGTTTATATTGAGTGTTGATTTGCTTTTCTTGTTTGCTCGATATTTTTATTTTTTGGTTTGTTTTTGGGGGGGTTCATTTTTGTATTGTTTTGTAATGTGCTCCTCCACCATGTTTGACGACATTCATTTTGTTTGTTTGTTTGTTTTTTGTTCGATTTGACTTTGTGTTTTTTTTTTTTGTTTTTTGTTTGATTGATTTTTTAAAATGTTTGTTTATTTTGGATTTGGGTTTGATTTGGTTTTGTTTTACAAGTTGTTGTATTTGTTCATGTCAGTATTATTGTTTGTATCAATATTTACACTACAACTTTCTGCTTTTTTTGTTTGCTTTTTTTGTTTGTTTTTTTCTTCCTTTTGCACTTTTTGTTTGGTTTTGTTTTACAAGTTGTTGGTTTGTGTGTGTTTGTTTGTATTTGCTCATCCACCATGTGTATTGCTCAACCTTTTTTGTTGTCATTTTGTTAGTTTGTTTTAGTAAGATTTAATAATAGCTTGGTGGTTTGCTTTGCGTTTTGCTTTTGTTAGATTTATTATTGTTGTTATTTTTATTATTATTATTTGTTTTACTAACCTGTTGATCAAACATTTTCTACCATTATTAACTCATCATCCACCATGTGTATTAAAGCTCTATTAAATTTTCAGTTTTCGAGCTTTACCTCATCCATGAGCAGTGCTTATCATGGTCCATCTCTCTTGGGTCTGTAATCTTGCAGTATGCTGCTGGTAATCAGCTGGTGTGTTTTGAAACATAGTTTCTCTTAAAGAGAAACATCAGTGGGCACAGTCACTAGTGGCTCCAAATCTCCACTCAGCACACACAGAAACAGAGGAGTGTAATGTACTCAGGCTTCCTATGGCTGTGACAGTCTTTAATCTCATCCAGAGCAGCAGCTGATTTTGAGAGGATTACGGTTGCAATAGAAACTGAGATTACAGAGTCGTGCCGGGTTATCCTATTTTCTTTGGCCGCTTCTCAGTAAATGCACTGGGCCTCTGGCTTCCCTTTAACACTCTCTCTCTCTCCTCACAGGCTCACCGGCATTACCCAGTAACATTGCCTACTTCGGCTGCTCTCAGGATGAGGAGGATCTGGAAGATGAAGAGGAAGTTGAGGAAGAGAAACCACCCAGTGTGGCATCTACATCATGCCAGTCTACACCCAAGAAGGGCAAACCACCTGGCAAGATTAACGGATTCGGTAAGAGCAAAAATAAAAATAGAGAGGGATTGTCTGTAACTCACTCTGCAATTGTTTTTATAATATAGCTTAGTTACATTAGTGATATCTGTGTTAAAGCACACAATATTCTCATAAATAACATTTAATAATACGTTTATTGTTATCTTCTTTTTAGGGATCTCTATGCAAAAGTTGTAGACTTCTGTAAACTGCTCCAACTGGCTGACAGTCTTAAAAATATCAATTAAAAAGCAATTAATTATTCCAACAATAAATGTATAAAGCGACAATGGATACATTTATTTTATTTTATTTTTTAAAATAAATGCTGCTGTTTTTAACTTTCTATTCATATAAAAACCTAGAAAAACCCAATATAATGTGGTTTTCTGCAAAAATAATAAGAAACGCTCACTTTTCAACATTGATAATGATGATAAATGTTTCTCAGGCATCAAATCAGCTATTAGAATGATTTCTGAAGAATAAGGAGGATTCTGAAAATTCAGATTTGCATAACATTAGTAAATTATGTTTTTAAAGGTATTACAATAGAAAACACGTATTTTAAACTATAATAATATTTAACATAACACAATTTTTAATTTTTTTTTCAAATTCACAATATTTTTTTTATTAAATATTTGATTACATTTTTGATTAAATAAATACAGCCTTTGTGAGCGTGCAAGACTTCCTTCAGAAATGTCTTTAAAAACAATCCCACCGACCCCAAACTCATAAATGCTAATGTAAATATCCTCTGCGATTTGTACGTGTCTAGGCTTCTGCTTCCTGTGTGGAGATGGGAATGTTGTGTTGGAGTGGGACGTGACACTTCCATCTTTCCACTCCAATTATCACTTTAGTAGGAAAGGCGGTAACAAGGTGTTTATGCATTCAGCTCACAGCTGTGCCGAGTAACGGCAGGCAACACGTCGCTGTACGACTCACACACCCACTGCAACAAATGAAGAAAACCCAGCCGTATACAGTCTAAGCGCTCGGTTGATGCTCTCAATAGATGCTGTGTGAGTTTAAAGAGGGCCAGCAAGATATTGCGGGAGCATGTGTGTTAATGAAACTTGATGTTATCAAACAAAAATAGTCTGTCAGCAGATAATTGAAAGCCAAGCGCCTGTTTAATTGAGTGTGCTAAAGTGTCTTCAACAGCGATCAGAACGTCAAGCTGGGAACTATATATAAACTTACAAATACGCTCATTAGTGTAGAGGTTTTTGTTAGTTTTTCTTTGAAGCAAACAGATATATATAGTCTGAATCCCACTTTGCATACCACATTTCTACAAAGTATGAGATTTAAAGCGTGCATTAAATTATCTTATACAGACAGTAGTGTTTTATTGGTGCACCTGGACCGTCTTGACTATTCTTGTTCACTCAGCTTTGAATAAATAAGCTCGGTTTTATTTCTCAGCCGGCAATATGTCACTTTAAATTGATCTTGATTGGCCCGGGTTCAGGAATTTGCTTCTTGTTCCTTACATGCTTGAGGTTTTGTGTTTGTAGGCTACTAACTACCTCAGCTGCTTGGATATGTGAAATGCACACAATCCCAGGTTTAGGAAAGCCCCGGCCCACTTCTCTCTCTCTCTCTTTCTCTCGTGCTGTCTATCCTCGGCCTGTCCCGTGCCTGGACGAAGCCCGTTTTCTGAGCTGGCCCATGTCAGATGTGACACTTTAATATGGAGCACAGGCAACGATCCAGTTTTTCTCTCTCCGAGTGTCTTTCCGAGCGAGAGAAACCACAGTGCTTGGCTTTCATTCGCTGAACCTCAGTAACCCAGAGGCGTGTTTACATTTCTAAATTAAACACCTTTTATTGAGTTCAGCTGTCGGTAGCAGTTCCAAGCGCAAGCCTTACAGCGCGAAAGCCGTCCGTTTCCCTCTTGCCGACACGCTCTGCTGCCTGCTGATATTTAAACACTGTAAAATGAAAGTGAGCAGTCATAAATACAGAGAGCGGTTTGAATACGTGTTAATTAGAGTCGTCCAGAGGGCCTGATAACAGACAGACTACCCTCTCCAAAAATACAGAACATGTTTTTTACAGCATTATCTGTAGCGAAGGAATTTATGGGCTAATAAAACAAACTAAAAACAAACTTACAGATAAAAGGGAGTTCGTTTTTGTTTGTCTGTTTGTTTGTTTTGGCATTGTTCTTCATTTCATTTTGTGTTGTTTTTATTTCAGTATTTTGTGGATTTTTTGTTTGGTTTGGCTTTTGGGGTTTTGTTTGTGGTCTTTTTTTGTTTTAGTGTTCAGTTTTTTTGTTTTGTTTTGCTTTTGCTGTTTGTTTTGGCTTTACTTGCTCATGACTTGGTGCAAAAGTGCTGACAGTTGTTTGTTGGCAGCATGTTTTTCTCGTGGTGGAATTGGTTTTTCCTAATAGTTTATATTTCTAGTCTGTCAGAGTTCAATTTAATGATTTAATAATTTAGACAATTTAATGTTAATTGAAACTGTGGTAAGCATTGCATTCATGATAAATGTGAATAACAGTAATATGCTACTTTGTCTTTGCATGAAATCCGCAGAATCGTTATTAGGCCTTAACTACTATGTAAACTTGCGTTTAAATCAATTTTTTTTTAATGAGGAGGTCCAACTGAAGTCTATTTGATTGTGCTCAAGTGGAACTATTGAAAGTATACTTCATGTACACTAAATAACATGCATTTAAAGACAGTATTACAAATAATCCTCATAAATAGTGACATTAAAACGCGGTTTAGGTTAAATGTCAGGAGATGTGCAGAAATAAGTGCTCCAAACAAAGTTAAAAAAAAAAAAAACATTTTCACTAGAGACTATATCAAGCAAATCAGTAAATGTGTTGCAAGATTTAAACTGTGGTTAATATGAAATAAAAGTGTTTTTATTGTTTTGTTTTGTTTTTTAAATATGTTACTGTTATTTTGGTTATAATGGACCAATAACCTATAGCTCATGATGTTTCTTATTCTATACATTTAGACTGGTGGTAGCTAGAACTAACTAGAAGATTATGCCAGTTTGCATGTTTCTAAGTATGAAAACAGTGTGCTGACAACAGTAAAGTATGCAAGTGTGAAGCAAGGCAGAACAGCAGTCTTGTCAAAATTGTTTTGACACTGTATTCAGTAACAGTCATAAACTTGCATAGTGCAGTGGTCCGTGCACAGTATCATACCAAAACATGCTATGTTTCCACACTAAAAATCCACTGCGATAGTGTTAAAAAAGATATGATTTGAAACATATTGCAAGAATTGACTGCAAAATTTAACTGACAAGAAAATGCAATGCAGTATTTTTATTTTGTTTATTTTAATAAACGTCCTTTAATAAATATCCTTTGTTTTATTCCTGCAGTGTTGAATGGCCTTAAGGTACACAAGGACAAAGAGCTGACTCCCAGATCCAGGGGCAGAGAGTCATCTGTGGGGAGAGATCGTAACGAAGGCTGTGACGTGTCTGATGAAATCTCCCACAAGCACACTGCAGCCACGGCCAAGAGCCACAACACCAACGGTCACAACTACAGACGAGCCGCAGAGGAGCTCCGCAAGCAGGTACAAGCCTTCATCTTCATCTCTGTGTTTGTATGAACAGGGAGCATTCTGGAGTTATGAGGATTACACTGGATCTGATTATTAGGAGATAACATCCATCCTGATGTAGCTTACAGACAATCAGACCACCACCATCTCCAGTACTAACGAGCCTTTCGTCTTTCAGTGCCACTAATCTGATTAATTAAGTTGACAACGAACCTCAGAGAGCTGGGGAAAACGGATCACTTCAACTTATCAGTCTCTCCCTTTCTTTCTGTCTTTTTTTAATGTCATTGACACTCTAATCTTGAGATTCCCAGCTTTGGGGTTGTTCAGGTTAAATCATGCTTCAGTCATATTAAATACACAAAGCTACATTCTGCATTATGTATGTATGTATATATATATATATATATATATATATATGTGTGTATATAATATGTATAATATAAATATATTATATATATATATATATATATAATATTAACTAATAATAAAATATTAGTGCTGTCAAATGATTAATCACGTCCAAACAAAATGTTTTTTTATTACGTAATATATATATATATATATGTGTGTGTACGGTGAATATTTATTATGTAGATATAAATAAAAACACATACAGTATGTATTTAAGGCAAATGTTATGTTTATATATTAATCATATATATATATATATATATATATAAATGTGTATACATGTAAATATTTATTGTATGTGTGTGAATTTATATACACATAATAGATAAACACAGTACACATATATTTTGTAAACAAAAATGTTATTTCGGATGCACTACTTCTTGTAAAAGCCTTTTTTTTTAAATACAAAACCAGAAGTGTGGGCTTAGCTTGAGAAGTGCTGTTTTGATCATTCTGATGAATCAGCATGAAGCAGTGGCACCTGTAAGTAGTGGTTTAACAGGTTAACCGCAATGACTGACCCAACGTTAAACCCTTGAGCCAGATAAAGCCTGTTATTATGCTGACAGACATAAACACATTACCACTCATCTGCTATACTTAAAACAATAAACAACACCGATACATGCCGCATAATCCACAGTACTATGAGAATCTATTAGACAGCTGTTGACCCCCCCTCCCTCTCTCACTCACTCTCTAGAAAAACTCATTTTCTGAAGGGTGTTCATGTGTTGAAGAGCTCTGGTGTGAGCATGACCCATGGCACACGAGCTGGATGAGAGTTTATACTTCATTGTTTAATTGGACTTTCATTTAATTAATTTTTTATGAGTGTTTGCGTAAAACAACTCGATCTGGGAAGAAGAAAGATCTCATGCTGCTCACAGCAGGTGCAGGATCAGTTTCAGCAGCATTATTATGGGACTGTATGTTATCCTGAGTTAAGGTCTATTTATTTGTTTCATTGTATCCATGACAGTTATTAATGAGCCTTGATATTTTGGGTTTCTTTTGGTATTTTGGATTGTTTTCAAAGAAACAATAGATTGGAACCCCACCATTTTTTTTACAGTGAACATAAAAGCAAGCAAATAATTTATTAATTTATTCTCTTTTTTTAAATTCATTTGTGTGTTGTCTTAAGTTAGACTTAATTTCCAAAAAAAACAATAACAGCTTTGACAAAACTTCTCTCAGCTAGTGCGTCTTTTCAAAGTGAAGTTAACCTTATCACCTGACCTGAATATAGCGCGCTGATTCGGCTTCTGTTTAAAAACAACAAATGTGCTTGTCGGCTTCAAAGAACTCACAATGCCTTAAAAAATGGCCAATACCAGCTTTTTTGCAAAACGTATTTAGGGTTCAGTTTGCGTTATATGTGGAGAATAATGTATAGATGTATAGATTAATGTAAAATTAAATGTATAGAGAGTTATAGAGCATATGTTTAACACATAGGTAGGCATGTATCATGTGTGTGGTGCGGGTTGCAGCTCTGCAGATGTTCTCAGTTAAATCTTTTGCTATGCTGCAGCTGGCCTATAGCAACACATGATGTCATCTGTCCTCCTTCATGCTCATGTGCGACTAAGATCCACTTCAGAGAGCTGGCTTGGCCTCTGTCTGTGTGTGTTCTCTTGTTTTTGTTCCTGGCTGTTAAGCCGATTTAATCGCACGTCTTTGGCCAGCCGGCCTTTAAACTATTCCATCCTTCCTTCCATTCTCTTTCCTCGCTTCCTTCCTTCTTTCCTTCAGCCCTGCTGTTTCCACTGGTTTCAAGAGGTTGCCCACCAGGGACAGTCCAGTGACCTGTGTTCTCTCGCCTACACCGTTTCTCTCTTTTACTTCATCCTTTCAGGCAGACTAAATAATAGCTGGCAGCGTGCGGCAGTGCTCGTCTGCACCCTCGGGCAGAGTTTTGGGATCAGCGAGCCCTCTAGTGGTTTTGGCGCTCATTACACGGAGCTAGACGCGGGATTTCTCCAAGCTCTACTCAGCATCCGGCACGTTATGCTGAGTGGGATTATCATTACAATCACATTCTGCGCTCTCAGAGCCCTGCAGATGGGATGGGGCGTGTCGTAGACCACTGACGTGTTATTTCAAAATGGGGCAGGTGTGATGATGGGGAGCTACATAGACATGGCTGCAGCTGACATCATGCTACATTTGCTTACTCTACCTGCAGAGAGCATTTATCATGCCTGCCTCTGGGGCTGGAATCTGTCGCTTTCTTTTATATTCTCCCCCTCTCTCTCCTTTTTTTTTTTTTTTAAGCGCCGACAAGGGGAAGCGATTGATGAAGGAGGTCACATTTCAGTCCCCCTTATCTTTTAATAGCCTCTCTTTGTTGTTTGGCTGCACCTGATAGGAATACAATACAGCCGATGTCTTACTTTAAAAATCCTTAGCAATCTCATGTCTGTCTTTCAGCGAACCTCTGACCCAGAGATCACCGCAGTTTGGACGCTGTTATTTAGAAAGCTAACGGAGGCTTTAAAGAGAGAGAAATCAAGTAGAAGGGATGTTGAGAGGGTGTGGCACAAAATGTAAAGGCCTATTCACAGAGCGTGAATTCATCAAAACAGGCTTCAGACAAAAATAAGAACAGAGCAATTAAACCCCAAGCCCTTAATTTCAGGTGTGCAATATAAATTTTTTGATAAAAGGAGCATTTTTAATCACGCAAGTCTTTGTTTTCTTTTGTTAGGTGTAAAACGTCTCTGCAATTAGCACTCGTCAAATACAAAATGCAAGTAAAGATGTAGTTAAATGGCAGTAACTTTGTTAGGAACCAAAGAATCATTTCCTGCCCTCCATGTTTGTATATTATGGAAGACATAAAAAAATATCATATACAACCATCAACTGTAGTAATCACATTTTCTGTAGTTAAAATGAGTTAGGAACCCAGAATATAGGGCTTTTGGAATTCTTGGTGGCCATTTATACTATTATGTGCTATTCACCACAAAGACAATTTTGTTTACTTAACTACATCATTCATGTACTATTGCATTGCTTTGATTAAAGACTTGTCGAGAACTTTAGGCCAAATGTCAAAACTCTAGTAAGAGTCCTCTGATGTCAGGAAGCACATCGTGTTTTTTTCACCTGGAGTTTTAGCCCACTAAAACCCTCCGGCTGCATCTTCTTTTCTTGGCTCTGTGAGAACACACACATAGGAAATCAAATCCTTTCTGCCTTGCCAAAAAACAGAGCCAAAGAAAACAATGTGAAGAGAGAAGTCGAGGCTGACTATGTTTGTAGCCTGGCATAGTCTAATTCCCATGGCGGCTGTTAAACAATGAGAGGCCGGGCGTAACCCAATCTGCATCTGCTCTGCTGTGAAGTATATTGGGGGCCTCAGATCAGCTGAAAAGCACAGCTCCTTTTATTTGGGGGATTAAAGCCAAATTTGAAGAACTTTAGTATACTGTGCCGACTATGAATTGGAGCTTGAATGGGATTTTATGATTAAACTTTACTTCTAAGGATTGTTTCGCAGCTGATTGCTTTGCACTGAATAAAAACATTTTTCTCCCTCTATCTGATACACTTCCCCTCCCTCTTTCTTCCCTGCTGTTTTCTCTGGTTTGGGGTTTTTGGAGCTCTGTTGTGGTCTGTTATTGTGTGAGCCGAAACATGCACTGTGACTGACTCTGTATGTGCTAGAAACGTATTCTTTAGCGTCAGGATTGAGAGGACTGTTTAAAAGTTCTCACAGTTTTTTAATAAGTTTTTTCTTTTTCTTTTTTTTTGTTAACTTTAGGTCTCGAAAGTAAATGGACTCACACGGGCATCATCAGTCGGCGTGCATAAGGCCGGTGCCAAAAAGTCAAAAGACTTCCGTCTGCCGTCCAAAACTGTGAAGTACACAGCCACCGTGACCAAGGGTCACGTCACCTACACCAAAGCAAAACGAGAACTGGTTAAGAAAGCCAAACTCAACCACAGCAAGCACGCATCTTCTGCTGGCCTCCGTGCTTACAGCAACAACCACCACCATCATTCTCATCATCCAACCAGCAACGGCCATGGCCGGCCCCAGCTCTCTCACTCAGGAAAAGCCCAAAGTATCAATGCAAAATCCCGCAAACAGGTGCTATTATCGAACGGGGTGCATACAATGATTAATGGGGGCCGGCCTAATGGCAGGCTTAATGGACGCCACAGTGCCAGGGAGGAGGAAGATGGCCGACAAGTGCGGCAGGGACTGCGGAACTCTAAACGCAGGAGTGATGCCATTACAATCCTTGGAGCTAGAACCGAGAGGGACGAGGTTAAATCTAAGCCCCCCGTTACTGAGGTTAAGAAAGCTAAACTGCAAACTAGCCCACTGGAAACTCGCAGCAAGAAGGCCCTGGGTCAGTTCAAGCCCCCCAACACAGTCACACTTGCACACAGTATCACTGAAATGGCCGCCTCGCCGACTCAGAAAATGGGTCCTGCCCCTCCCCCGTCGCCCCCTGCTGCTCCTGCCTCCCCAGCCATGCCCCAGAACCCCGCTACCCCTGAGCCAGCACGTCAGCGGCCCAAACGTGCCTCTGCTGGTAAACTGATGTTCATCAGACAAGCACAGCAGAGGGCTCAAACTAATCCCACCCTCAACCGGACCACATCCACTACCTCAGCCAGCAAATCCTTCAAACCAGCAGAGCCCACACACACGTCTCCATCACGGCTGGACAGAGACAGGGAGCGGGAGAGGAGGAGGGCAGGGTGCGCAGCCCTGGAGGAGGTGCCCTTTTTCAAGCCCACCTCCAGGGAGTTTCAGGACCCTTTGGTGTACCTCGACTCAGTTCGGGAACGGGCCGAGTCATCTGGACTGTGTAGAGTCTTGCCTCCTCCTGATTGGAGGCCAGAATGCAAACTCAATGACGATATGCGTTTCGTGACACAGGTTCAGCGCATCCACAAGCTGGGTCGGCGCTGGGGCCCTAATGTTCAGAAATTGGCCTGCATTAAGAAGCACCTCAAATCTCAGGGCATCTCAATGGACGAGCCACCGCTTATAGGTGAGTCAAATTAAAAACTGCATGCTTTTTTTGAGTGCCAAGAGGTCCACTGCCCTGCAGAGCTTAGTTCGAACTTTCCTACCTGTAATTTTCTAGTAACTCTGAAGACCACTCTCTCCAGTATTCTTCATTACGATTAGGGTTGGGTATCGTTTAGGTTTTTTTCGATACCGTGCCAAATCGATACTTTTAAAACGGTTCCGGTGCCTAAACGGTGCCTGAATCGATACTTAAAAAATAAAAAGGGTAACACTTTATAATAACTGCACACTATGAATCATTAGTTAAGGATTAAACAGTCGGTTCATCCTTTATAAAGGAT
>JAUMHI010000064.1:4337199-4372718 GCA_032359435.1 Enteromius unitaeniatus
TTGATTCGGTTCGGTACATACCGGTTACTTAGGTACCGGTGCTATAATGGTACCGGGTTTCAATACCCAACCCTAATTACGATTGGCATTAAACTCTGCAGGGCTTTGACCATTCAGGGTTGGATTTGAGGAGCCCTGTTATGGGAGCTAGTGTAGTGAAGGGCAACTTAGGAGGGGTGCTGCAAAATTTAGCTCCGGCTCTAATCAAACCTACCTGAACAATCTAATCAAGAACATTTTCAGTGTACATTTTAGGCTGGTGTGGGCATCATGTGGTTGAAACTAAAACAGTGGCCCTCCAGGAGCAATCTTGTCCATTTCTGGTCTTGTGTAACCCACTTATAAAGTAGAACTTCAGTTCCAACTGCAGCAAATTACTGTAGCTATGTAGCCCTGTGCTTGTGTAAGCATACCGTACTTACATATCAGCCTGACAACATTTTTCTTAAGTGAGAGACAATTTGTATGTAAACTGACCAGTGAACAGCCTCATGGTCCATTCTAAACCCAGAAGTGCCTAGTCAGAATATATATGGTTAAAATAAATGTTTATCGAGCCTGTTAGACTGCTGCCGATATGCTGCAATAATTCCTTTGAGAGTTTTAAGCTCATGGTCATTGACCTTTTCTATTGCTCTCTCTCCCTCAGTTCCTTAGCTTGCTTTCTCCAGTCGTTATGTTTTGTTATTTTTCAAAAGACAAATAAAGATGCCATGCGATTTCTCCACTAACATATTTAGAGAATTAATGAGCTGTGAAATGTAATGAATTTTAATTCTGAAGCTGTCAATACTCATTTGGCAGCAGATGGTGCAGTGTGTCATAGTTGCAGTGGTTATGTTTGGAAACGATACATTAACTGTTAATATACTTTCATAATGTGCAGTGCATTAAACATTCACAATCATCTCTCATTGCTGCCCCTTCAGGTGGCTGTGAAGTAGATCTGGCTCGTTTTTCTGAGCTGGTCTGCGACATGGGTGGAATGCAGCAGGTGATGGACCTGAAAAAATGGAGCCGGTTGGCAGACCTGCTTCGCATTCCCAAATCAGCACAGGACCGTCTGGCAAAGCTCCAGGAGGCCTACCTCCAGTACCTGCTCTCTTATGACCTGCTCTCTCCTGAGGAGCACTGGCGACTGGAGCAGGAGGTGCTGGCAGAAAAGGAAGCTCTGGAATGCAAGAGGGGACCCCTGGAGGGCCACTCGGATAACGGCCAGCGTTCTCTGGCTCTTCCCCGTTACGAACCCAAGAATGGGCTCACCGGCCTCAACCACCGCAATGGCTTCCGCAATCACAACAAAGAGCCAGACACCCAGCGGCAGGCCGGCCGCCGCAGACTGTTTGCTCAGGAAAAGAAAGGGGGAAAAGTGGACAGTGAGGAGACAGATGTGAAGGCAGAAGATGAAGGTGTTCTCAATGACCAGCACAAATGTATATACAAGGTAACACACCTCCTGCTTATATAATGACAGTCCTAAAGCTTATCAAGCTAGCACTATTGTGTTTTCTTTCTAAATTGGTAGTATTATGTGTCAGACTTGTTTCATTCACTGTATTCACCCAGTCAGACTGGCAGATGTGCCATTTCCTCAGGTAATGAAGTGTTTAGAGAGAGCATAGAGGGCTCACCGCTGAGCTGCGAGAGAACATGCCAGAATATCAAGCGTGATGACTATGTTTGTCTGTACGCTGAACACAGAGCCACACTGCTCGGGAAGAAAGGAGCAAAGCTTAATATGTGATGTGTTTTGGGTTTTAATGCTGCCGAGGTTGGCTCTACAGTACTTGATGGATGTGTCTCTATGCAGTGCTCTGCATCACAGATCTGAGCTTCATTTCAGAGCTATGGCTTGCTAAGCTGCCGGTATGAGTGTCTGTTTTGTTCCTCAGGCAGATTTAAAGGTACAAAATGCCCATAGATCTGTTATGAACTCTAGTGAGCTGCCTGCCTAGGCAGTATTTTAGACATCATATGCATGCTCTCAACAGATCCCATTTTGGCCCAAATTAGTCTCAGCATTATATGCGTGTTTTTTCTTCTGCATAGAGACTTTGTTTTATACATTTTGTTTTAAAACAGCATTTGTGACCCTAAACCACAGAACCAGTCGTAAGGGTCATGGAACCTGATCTTTACTTAATGTCCTAATGATTTTTGGCGTCTTTTTGACCTATACAATGTAATGTTGCCTATAGCTACTAATATACAATTATGCTACTGGTTTTGTGGTCCAGTGTCACATTTATGCATGCTATGTTCATTTAAATGTCATTTTATTAGCTTAGCATGCTAGCATCAGGCTGCTTTAGAAATTAAAAAACCTTTTGTGTAAATGCTTCAAGTGAAGAGCACTTTCATTGCACAACCTGTCTGCTGTCCATAAACAGTGTTTTAATTGAGTCACATGCAAGGTTTAGCATACTGTAGTAGCAAGCAGATTACCTCTGTAAAAAGCGAGGCAGAGATATAGGGCAGAGTTTCTGTGGTTCTCGTGTTTGAGAGAGAACCGGTGGTAAAGGAAAGAGAACTGTGACTGGGTGGGTGAGTATCATGAGAATGGTTGTTGTGTGAGAGGGCTTGTTCCCAGGCCCTCGGCTTCTGATGTACGTGAGGCAGACTTCTTAGCTATAGTGTGTGTAAGGTGACTCCGTCTGCCTCACCAGCCCTATAAAAATACCCCGCTGACTCTTATAGCACCCCGTCTGTCTGTCTGTGTGTTGTTGTCTGAGGTAACACTCTCTGTTGGGCGGGACGGTGAGAGTGGGCCTCTTCACAGAATGGTTTCTGAATATAGGTCACAGCTCAGCTCCTCACACACACACACACTGAATTGTGTTCCTCTCCAGCACGGTACCTGGCAATTGTCTTTGTCTGTAGTTATCAGTGCTGTCATACGGTTAGAAAGCGAGTGTTTCACAGTTGTGCTGTGGTGCTTAAGAAGAGTTTGAGATAGACAGCTTGTGGAACAATGAAAGGGAAAAACTACAACACGTAACTTGACAGTTGTTTATTACGGGACGGAAAGGAAGTAGCTAGTCTTTAATATAAAAGGTGACAAAAAGCATGTTTGTTACCTCAGGTTTTAACCTTAACTTAAGCAGAAGACGTCACATATAACAGAACTTAGTGGTAGTTTGACAGATTACATCACTACCCTGAAGCCAATTTCAAAATGGCCGCCAATCAAACAAACAGCTAAAAAGTGATTGTTTAGGCATTTTTCTTACTGTTTATTGTTTTTATTGCAGGGGAGATCAGTATCTTTGACCACCTTTTACAGGATAGCAAGAAATACTATGATGATGTGCTTCAACAAAGAGCCTGGGGCTGCTGAAGTTGAGGTACACACAAACCACTTCCTTAACCAGATGTAATTGTTGTACAGTATTATGTTACTATAATATTGGTGTGAAATGTCGATTCTAATGACCAGTATCAATGCTAAAAAAAGTATAATAATATCTGCCCAATGACAAATTGTCTTTAAATGGCATGTACTTTCTGTGTTGCATATTTTATAAGCGTATTCCATGACAGTTGTATCCTTGTATGCTGTCATATTTCCTCGTTTCCTGCCATTTCTCTTCATCTCCATCTGTCCTGCTTTTCTTTATATAGCAAGATTATTGGCGAATAGTGGAGCAGAGGGACTGCCACGTAGCAGTGCATTATGGGAAAGTAGACACAAACACACATGGAAGCGGCTTCCCTGTGGGCAAGTCCGAACCCTTTTCCAAGTAAGAGCTGCTTTCATTTGAGTTGAATTAAAGGCATGGTGGGAAGATGTATTACCTCTTATTAAAATGTTTTTCTCTGTCACTGCAGGCATGGATGGAACCTTACTGTCCTACCCAATAACTCCCAATCCATTCTGCGCCATCTTGGTGCTGTGCCTGGTGAGTCCCCTATTGTTGTCGGTAGCAGGAAGGACATCATGTAAAGCTCCTTAGTTAAATAAGTCATCACCCGCTCTCTGTCTCTCTTTCTCTGGTTCTCTCTCACAGGGGTGACTATTCCCTGGCTGAACATCGGCATGGTCTTTTCTACCTCATGCTGGTCACAAGACCAAAACCGCCTTCCATACATTGATTACTTACACACTGGTGCTGATTGCATTTGGTAAGTTTTTGTTTCAAGGTATTGTGTAGAAATTAATTCGATTTTTTTTTTTTAGAATTTAATTGAACATTTACCACATAATCCAGTTTTGGGGTGTTAAAAGATGTATGTAACAATATTTAGATAAATTCTAAGGATCGGTTGGTTGGTTGGTGGATTGATTGATGGTTAAAAAGTACTAATAAAAGAATATAAAATAATTAATAATTAAATGTTTATTAGACAAATTAAATAAACTATAATTTATTTGTAAGATTTTTGTGTATATATCATTGTCTATATGTTATTTTATTAAAGAATTATTATTGCTGATAGTGTGCATTATTGACAATTACGTTTTACATAGTAAAATATATGTTTTATGTATTATATAATTAATTATATATTTCTGTGATAAAAATAAATATACTTAAACATTTGGAAGTTCCATTGTTTTATGTAATTATATAAAATATATCTAATTATTAAAGGCCACAAATGATGATTCTTTCTTTAACAAAACATTGTATAAGTTACAAATAGTTTGTTTCTTTGTATAATATTGCGTTTTGTTCAGTAAATCTTTATTATTTATTTTTAGATGCAGTCAGTGTAATTTTAATATTATTTATTATAGTTTTTCTATTTTAGGGTTTCATTTTTTTGAATGAAATGTCATTTCAGTCTAAAATTGGACATTTTGCTAATGTCTTTGCTAACTCAGCTGTGTTGTACAGATCAGCTCCTCTAGAGGGCGCAGTTCTCTGTAAAACACTCACTTACAGCATGCATTCCACTCATGCGAGCGTCAGCTGTTTGATTGTTTTTTTGTGTTTATGACTCATCATAATAAAGCCAAGGCCTGTTTCCATAGCGACAAAGCTGGTTTATTAGTCGACAGACAGCACTGTTATCTTACGTCAACCAAACAATGAAACTGACAGGAAGTTCTGCCTGTCCTGTTACAGGTATTCTGTTCCTGCTGAGGAAAAGGCAAAGCTTGACAAAGTGGTGCACACACTGCTACAAGCCAACGGCACGCCGGGACTGGAAATGCTGGAGAAGAATGTTATGGTATGGTATTGTAAACAGAGAAAGCATTACACTTTAGTGCATTTGTTTTACATGGCTTGTCTCTGAATTTCTCCAGATTTCTCCAGAGGTGCTTTGTCGTGAGGGGATCAAGGTCCACCGCACTGTCCAGCAGAGCGGGCAGTTTGTGGTGGTCTTCCCTGGGGCGTTCGTGTCCAGGGTGTGCTGCGGCTACAGCGTGTCTGAAACTGTGCACTTTGCCACACCACAGTGGATGAACCTGGGCTACGAGGCTGCTAAGGTGAGTCTTTCACATTTCCACATCTGCCTGTGAGACCTACAGTATAGACGTTTACCAGGAGATTTAGAAGACGCTCTACATGTCTGCTCTTCTCTCTCAGGACCTTAAATATAGGCATATAGCAAAACCCTTCTCTATGGAGAAGCTACTCTACCAGATCGCCACAGCCGAGGCCAAACGAGAAAACAGACTTGTGCTCAGTACAATCTCTTCTCTTCTCAAAGATCTCAGGTGAGCACTGGAAACCCACCCTGTTGTTTGGCCCAACTGATGAAATATTGTGTTGGTTTTTTTTTGTAGAACAGTTCTGCAGTTGAGGTCAGTCTGGACCCCTGCTGGGAAGGATATCTAAAAAGCAGACTTCTTGGTCCTCTTACTAGAATTAAATGTGTCTGTCTTACAGGAACATAGAGATGAAGCAAAGGCAGGATCTGTATGAAGCAGGGCTGCTCTCCTCTGCACGCTACTGCACTCACGACAACAACCAGTCACCGGCTGACTCCAGGAAGAAACCCCGCAAGTGGCTGGCGCTGGAGTCGTCCGAGAGACGCTGCCAAACGTGCCAGCACCTCTGTTACTTATCTATGGTGAGATTCAGCTCAGATTATACTGTACTGAACTGTAGGTCCAGTATAGTATACACTAAGCCAGCAAACTACGGCTCTGTCCTAATTTGAATGCTTATCCTGCACTCTAAAAATATCCCAGCTTTGACATACTCCCAAATTAGCCCATATTATAATAAAAAGCTTCTCCTTTCTTTTTTTAAATCTGCTGCTGCTGCAAAAAAAAAGTGATATGGATGCACTAATTTATTTTACTGTTTAGGATAGAAAGTATGATTTTTGGGGGACCGTGTAAAAACAAGCCTTATACCGAGTTCAGACTGCACGATTTTCAAAGTGGTTGCGTCACAGATCTTTTCACACTGCGTGAAAAGCAGTGAACGAGCACCGATTTGCCTGTGATTGGGCATTAATCTGCGATTTCTCAAAACCTGTCGGCGAGACGAAATGGGGGGTTAAAATCGAGCAGTCTCGGCTTTTGTGTACTTTAGTGGTCAGTACAGTCTATACTATACTAATAATAACTTAGTGTTCTACATCTGTTCCCTATAATAACTGTTCTCAGCTAATATAATTTATTTTAGATTCCTTTTTTATAAAAGTATTTTATTTATTTGATACCGATTTCAAGACCAAGAAACGTAAAGGAAGTAAAAAAAGAAAAAGAAGATGCATAATCACATAAACTAAAGGCTTTTCAAAAGTGAAAAAAAGTGTAGCTTTGTGATTTATAGCAGAAGTGACAGAAATGTCTTGAAGGCTACTTTGAATGTTATCTTTGACAGTCAGGAGCCCTTGGAGTCAACAAGGATAAGAACCACTGATCTATACAATACTGCACTATACTAAAAATCACAATAAAGCTTACAGTATATAATGTATTAACTAATTAAAGTTTTGTTGTATACTGTACACTGGTTTTGTCTGTGTGCATTGTATGATCTTTTGCTGTCACTGTAGTCCTAATAGAACAGAACAGTTGACTCACAGCTGTGATGTTTACCTCCAGTGCTGATAATTCACATTCAGTCATCACTGATAGAAGAATTACTGAGCGCTGTGAATGAGTTATGATCTTAATTTGGCTTGTGGCTGTTGTTAATGCTGCAGGTGGTGCAGGAGAATGAAAATGTGGTTTTCTGTCTGGAGTGTGCGCTGCATTATGTGGAGAAACACAAAAGCTGCCGCGGCCTCAAGATGATGTACCGCTATGATGAGGTAAGACATGATCAGAAACATGCCTGCAGGGGGAGCTGTTGAGACGCTTTTGATCAAACGACGGGTTCAGCAACTCTTCTAAATGAACTGTTGGTGTTCCTTCATCAAATATTGTGCTCTGGCTGAGTGACAAACATTTCCACATACTAATGAGTTTCTGTGGATTCAGTGTTGTATTACAGTTTTTAGCGTTTGCTCAATTCTCAAATGAGGTTTTCTGTTGTTGTTTTTTTTGTCCTCAAAACAGTAAGTTCAAATCTCTGAACAGTTTGTCGTCTTCTTGCATTTGTTTTGGCACATGTGAAAAAAAAAAAAAGTTAAATTGTAAAATTTTCAACAACATTTTTAAATAACTCTTTTGAATATATTTTAATATTTTTTGTATATAAACGTATTTATATATATTTTTATATTTGTAATTTATTCCTGTATTTATCCTGTGACTCTGAAGAAAGAGGATGATGGAAATTAAGTTTTGCATCACAAGAATAAATTACATTTTGAAAATATAAAATATTTAAAATAATGTTGGTGCTCTTTTCAAAAAATATTGTTTCAAACTTAATGGAAAAAAATGGTATTTGTATACATCAAATATTTCCAGGGTTAATCAGTACAGCTCACACAATAAATAAAGATGAAAACCCTGGTTTTGAAGAATATATTAATTAATTTGTGTTTACTACTATTAACAATTGCATTCACATTTTAGAGACTGACAAGAACTAAAGTACCAATGTATGTCATGTCACCTTTTTCACAATGCTCTTTCCGTGTCTTTGTCTATGTTTGGTCTCTCAGGAGCAGATCAACAGTTTGGTGAATCAGGTGTGTGGTAAAGCCCTGGTGAAAAGCGCAGCAGATGGCTGTAATGGCTCCAGCCCCACCAAACCGCCCGCCAAGCGTGGCCCCCGCAAGAGAGCCGCCGTGGAACTGTCCCTGACCCACCTGTCCAAAAGTGCCGCTGCCGTCTCATGAGGAGCGTCGCCCAGTCGATGCCCTCTCCCTCTCTGCATATTGTTTGTGTCTTTTATCACCCACATAGCAGGGCAGAGTATCCTGTGTTGAAAGCAGGCTGCCTTTTTTGCACTAGCGCACTAGTTTGTATTCACCAGATGTTTGATAGCATTAAGAGACATGGTCCCAGGTGTGCATTTCACTGGCAGGTGTGAGTTTGATGTCATCTTTTCTGCCTGGGCTCTCTTCCTCTTCGACTGCACACACGCTCCACCTGAACTGTGAACCTTGGGACAAATGGGTGCTTCTCTCCTCGTTTCTCCAGACCCCTTTCCTTTGAATGTTGGTGCTCGATGAAGCTGCCCGAGAATGTTTTTTTTGTTTTTTTGTTTATCTTATTTTTTTTTGTTTTGTTTGTTAATTTTGGTCTTATTTTGGTGTTTGAATTGTTTTTTGTTTAATTTTAGTGTTTGTTGTGTTTGTTTTTTGTTTTTTTTTCTTTCTTGTTTGCTTTGTTTCCTTTTTAGTTTAGTGTCCCATTTTTGTTTCGTTTCATTTTATGACATCACATTGGTTTTGAATGATCCTCTGCAGAAGACGCAGCTCTCAAGACAGTAAACACTTGAAATTTTTAGCTCGTTTTAATATCTGTTTATTTTTTTTTTTAAGAGGAAATGCTGTGTGTTTTTATTTCGCCTGGTTTTTATTTCACACTATCCTCTGTGGGTTCTGGGAATGCTGGTTTCCATGGCAGCAGGTTGGGCTATACTTGAGAAAGTGGGTGTTAGGGAATGAATGAGCGGGTCCTGTCCCGGCAGTGAGGTGTTCCTCCCACGCTGACGCTTACAAGAGATACCTGTGCCTGATGTTTAGCGGGGAGATCTTTCTTTATTTTGGTGCTGTTTTTTTTTGTTTTTCATTTGTTTTTTTACTGTATATCAATACAAAAAAGGTAATAAGAAAGAAGTGCTCTTGCCTTCTTATCCCACAGGACGGAAAAGTCCCTCAAGGCTTTTTCCGCTTCTAGATGTGCAATCGTGTCAACATTCCATTCTTCCAGACTTATTGATTCATCTGTACCAGTTAACATTAATTATTATAATATTATTGTAATTACTGTATTTTGTGTTTTTGACTTTTTATTTTCTCTTTTGTTCTGATCTCAATTTAGAGCCACTATTCAGAGGGTGTAAAATGTGAAAGTTCTTTTTTTTCTTCTTCTTCTTTTTAGTTATTATTGGGTTTTTTTCCTTTTTGCAGAAGTATCACTGATTTAAAGAAACGTAAAGAAAATCACCTTTTTGTACATAACCTGTAAATGTCTTTTTATATTTGAGCCTTTTTTGGAATGACAGAAGGAAAGGATAGATAGACGGATGATGTCAGATGAAGAAAAGCCTTACATTTCAGTTTCTTCAGCTGTGGGAGTTTGATGCGTACAGGGTTGCTCTGGTAATATGTATAAATTTTAAGTGCTGCTTACATCACTGAGGACTAAGATATGGAGTCGCGATTCCCCCCTAGTTTTGTTTTTTAGGTTTACTTTTTTAAAGAAAAGGGAAAATACTTTCACAAAAAAAAAAAAAAAAGGTTTTTACATTTTCATTACTGGAAATTCAACATTGTAGTAGCTACTCATGTTGCACTGAGCTTGCCAGTGGTGACTGTCAAGGAAAAAAAACTATAATCCAGTTTGTTGGTTGTTGTCCTTAAAAAAGAAGACTGAACTGTTTTAGGAGTATTTAATGAAAACCAAGTCGGGTGTTTTCAACAAAAAAAAATGGCGGTTGTCAAGTTTTTATGGCCTTACGATGTATTTTATTCTGAAATTTAGTTGTTTCTGTTCCTTTTTCTACAATATGAGATATCTGCTCACGGTCAGGCAAGTTAATTTATTAGCACTGCGAATGAAAGATTTCATGTTGGTTATATTGTTTTATTTTGGTTTTCTTTGTTTTGTTTTTTACTTTTTCAATTTGTACTTAAGGTTTAATAAAAACTCATGGACAATTCACTGTCAGTCTGTGCCCTTTGTTATTGAAATTTATATTGGTTTAAAGGGGCGTGTGTTGAACAAGAGAATGTTTTCTGACACAGATCTCACACATCTCAGATGGCTTTGGAATAACTTCATAAAATTTACTGTATGACAATTTTATTCACGTTATTAATGAGTAACATGAGAAAGTTAAATATATATTTTACAATAATACTTAAAGTAATATGAAAATGTTTATGTTCCTAAAAGTTGGCTTTTTTTATAACTACAGAAATTTCATTTGATTAGTAATGTTATAAAACAATCCTTTTTTAACCAATCTTTATTAAATAAGTTACTATACTAATAGTGTAAAAACAATAATGCTTACATTAATATTATTGATTGTATTTGTAGTAATACAACTATATTAATCAAAATATTTTAACTAAATATGAATATTTAAAGCATTTAGTAATGATATATTTTTAATTTAAAAACAAGTATTTGTTCAACTTTTTAGTACTACTGGTACTGTAGTAGTAATAACAATAGCAGCAGTCAATCTGCAGACCTCTTGGTGTAAAGTTCTTGTGCTAGACCAATTAGACCACTTTGCAGATATGCAAAGTAGACAATTATACATTTATTATAATCACATTACCAGTCAAGGATCTGCTACAACTGATTATTTAAATGCTGTTGAATTTTGCGTTTTACCTTTGCATCTCCACATGGCCCAGAGCCTAAATTGTAGTATTTTCATCATAATAAGTCACTCTGGTGAGCCTGAGGCCCATGAAGCATTACTGATTTTATACATATAGGGCCAGTTTCCCGGTTAGGAATTAGATTAAGCCAGGACTAGACCTTTGATAATTTAGGACATTTAAGTTTTTATTAAATTTTTTAGAAACTTGTCTTACAAAAATGCATTATTAATTATTTTAATATAAGACTAGTCTTTAACCCTGTTCGGGAAACTGCCCCTTAGAGACAGACTGCAACCTTACAACATAAAACATCCCTTTTGAAAACATTTTTAACATTTGTAATCTAAAGCCATTTTTAAAAGACCTCCCGGTATGGATTTACAAGATGTGAAACTGATCAAACTAGTCTATCAGGTCTCATGGCATAAATGTACCTTGGTGCACTTTATAGCGACATACGTACCAATAAGTACATATCACTGCAGTTTCCACTAGGGGGCACTATGAACACTAGGGACAGTAAAACTCTGACACCTTTTAATACATATCACACAAATGTACAGAGTTTCAATTAATAAAGCTTATACTACGGGCCGTTGATTGCTTGAATCTGATTGGCTGACTAATATTCTGAGGTGTGCAATTATTTTCAGGGAAACACACGGCGAACGTAGTTCCAGGCAGCTCTCTTGACCGCATTACAGGTCCATATCACTTTGCATGGTTAACTGTAATAATCACACGTCCTTGCACACACACACTACGGTTACACACTCTCACAGAAATGTGTTGTCAGCGCTGCCCTGACGATTTTATCAGTTAGCCTAGTGTAGCAACTTAAAGGCTACACATGACATTTCTCACTAGCGAGGTAATAACAGCGCTGCATATTAAAGCAGACTTACAGTTTAGAGACGGTGCTTCAGAACACTGTTGAGGGACACACAGAGGTAGCCTAATTCATACAAGCTCTCTCTCTCTCTCTTTGTTTCTCTTTCTCTGTGTCTCTGTCTCTCTCGCTCTTTTTCTAATAACTTCATTGTTAACTGCATTAGTCTGCTATCAGCGGCTCAAGCCTCCATTGCCAGCTTTAAACTGACGTTTTGGAACTAGCAAAAGAGTCATTGGATGAGATGCGGAAGAAATAATCCTACTCACAATAGCGATATAAGTAGAAAAACTGGACGAATCCCTTGAAATATATAATCTGATCGATGTCTTGAGGTGTGGCAACCGTAGTATAAGCGGAATAACTGATTTCGGAACTCCGCTTTGCGTCGTGGCCGCATCACCACCTTAGGTGTACATTATTTTTCTAATAATTCAACGACCAGTCGTCAATTATTCCTTACGTAAATTTAGCAAAACTACTTGAAGAATATCATGTTATTACTTTAAACAATATTAATATTCTGGGAGATTTGAAAACTGATACTTTTGAACATTAGCATCACACATGTCCAGCTACATATCTATAGGTTTATATAGAAGGTAGGTTTGTTCGGGGCTCACAGAGTACAGAGATGTACTTGAGAGTACTGTATATCCGTTTTGCATTTGTTAACACTATCGGGTACATTTAAGGTTGAATTTGGTATATACGGCATATTTCCAATATGATAGAGCATTAACTTTTAGCAACAGTTCGTGGATAATACAAATCTGAACCGCCGTAAAACGTACCTATATCAACGTAATAAAAATGTGCTGGGGGTTCACGTATTGTGACCTGTGTTTTAGCTTAACTCAGTGAACATTTCACTTTGAAACTGCGGCAAAACATGCAGTAAGTCACATAAAAATGGTGTTGCACAAAAAAGGTACATACTTTAATGAGACCAGTTTTAAACTAGCATGTAGAGTGAAAGGAATATAATATAGATAATGAAGTATTTTCTAACTGACAACTGGCACAGAGGGACAAACAGCAGACTAGCTGTATGCAGTGAACGTCCAACAGAATAAAAGATATTTATTGATTTGGAGGGCAGGCACAGGATCGGGCTTCACACTGCACAGCACACGACAAAGAATTTCTTTACAAAAACCAAAAGGGTTTCATAAAACACCAGAGCACACTCTTCCTTTGGGCGTGAGCGCATAGTACACCACTAACTACATCGTTTCCTTTCACAGTCTGTGTCCATCCTCTGTGTTTTCAGGATGAGCTGCTGCTTTCAGAGTTCTTGATTGGTTGGTTTTGCTCTCTTTCGGGTAACAAGGCATCCTCCTCGACCTCTTCCTGATCCGGCTGGACAAGCGGAGAGTTGCGGATGGGTGCAGGTCCACTCTCATCATCATTATCATCATCTTCTTCATCCTCCTCCTCTTCTCCTGCCTCTGTGTCCTGGCTGGCTGAGTCTGTGCAGGTGGAGGACAGCGAGGCCAGCTTGTGTCTCAGGTCGGCCTGCGTGGGCACCTGAAGAGTGATCTCAGAGGTGAACGACTCCACATCAGGACCTGAGAGAGAATCGTTCAGAAAAGAGTTTAAGAATGATAATTTGTCTTGAAAATGTAATGCACTGCTCAGAAAACATTTTGGAAACTTATCTAAGATTTTAGTAAGCATTGCTTGCTCAGCTCCCAAAAACTTGACTGGACTGAAGTGGTGTAAAATAGTTTATAATATGAATTATTGAATTATTTTATCAGCTGTCATTCTGATGGCACCCATTCACTGCAGAGCATCCATTGGTGAGCAAGTGATGAAATGTTATGCTTCTGCAAATCTGTCTTGATGAAGAAATGAACTGGAAATAGGGTTGCTAAGGGGTGGGAAAATTTTGCAGTGTTTGGAAAATTTCCAGAATTTTTGAAACTAATTACAGGTAATTGCAACATGCACAAACAAACCTTTTCATGGTGTAGGCATTACCAGAATGCACGGCAACATGTTTAAAGTCGCTTTACATGAAAATTCATCCCATCTACTTTCTAAATGCTTGTTATAGATGTTATTGTGATCAACCACCCATTGATCAATTCACTCAAGATTTTGTTTACATTATATATGTATAGTATATATTTATTATGTACACATAAATAGAAATAGAGTATATTTATATTATATAACATATATAAGTATAATTAATATAAAAATAGTTTTCTTAAATATATTCATCCTTGTCATTGTATTTATATATACATAATAAATATGCACAGTATACACACATATTATGCAAGCAGAAACTTTGGATGCAATCACAAATAATCATTTGACAGCACCAATATAAATATATGTATGTATATATATATATATATATATATATATATATTAATTCATCCATAATGTTTATAGTAGTGACATAACATAACATAACATAACATAATAACATAATCTACCAGGTAAAACATTCAACTTTTTTCTGGTGATGTATGCAGGACTTTATTCATAGTCTACACAATGCCTGTTCCTGTTAGCTTGTGTTCATCTGCCACACCCACATCTCAAAATCCAATCAACATCCGAAGTCCAACCAAAGCCCTGCCCACCTTGTTTTTTTCTTGGATGTATATTACACAAAATATAGAAGATGGTGATAATTATAAAACCTGTTTGTTCTTCTCAGGATGCAATCAGGCATCATCTCAGCGTGTTCTGCTGACGGTAGCAGTAAATGTCAGCACTAATTTAATGGCATCTCAGCATTAGTGAAGCTAAAGAGTTCTTTAAACATAAGGAGGGATGCCACCAGGGAGCCACTTTTGTCATTAGCTAAGAGTGGTTTAGATCTAAGGAAATCAGTCGGGCTCCACTTAAAAATGACATAACGATAGAGCAGTAACACCTACAGAGTGAGTAAAAATTTTAATTGATAGTTGGGAAATGTCATGTATATGTATGTATACCCAGCATCGGTGAAGCCACACTGTTGTCCTCGCCACCAGAGTTGAGAAACACATCCAGTGCCTCATGGTCAGACATGTCCATCAAGTCCATTTGCTCCAGCATGTCCACGTTCACCTCCATTGATGACATGCTTCCTATTGTCTCTATGAACCAAAGAAAGAATAATAGCATCACTTCCTACAACTTCGCACTTCAATCTTTAAGTTGTGTCAAGGATTTGAGTCCAGGATGAATGTTTATCGCATTTATTTTGCATCTCTGTGGACGAAGAAACCCTTCATGTGAGTTCTTTAGTCAACTCTTGCAAAAGAGAAGAGCAAATTTGGTTGTGTCAGATCTCGTTTGATGCACTGAGCTATGTCCTGGATTCGTCACCTTGCAGTTATGTTGACTCTGTGATGTCATTAGCGCATGCTTCACAAACACAGATTGCGGCGTGAGGCATGCCCGTTCACATGTGCGTGTGTGAGCGTGACATCGGTAAGCAGAGCGGTAAACTGCGTACCTCAAGGTTGTGTAAGAGCACAGCGGCACAGGGAGGTGGACAGCAAAGAGAGAGACACGTTAGCTCCCCTTTACAGTATTGAGACACAAACACAACCGCACACTCATACTCATACACTCAGAGTCTGTGTGTATGCTTGAAGAACAATGACACGAAACACTCTTATTACACAATTTCAGTCCATACTCCAAAACTTGCCTGGTCCTGATCATTTAAAAATAGAGCATTAACACCAATGTTGCAGCAATGACAATACGGCAGATTCTAACCTTGTCTTCTTGATTACCTATTGGCTGATCCTAACCCCACTGTCAGTGAGCGTCTTTCGGGTTAGTTTAGTTTGTTTGGTGTTATCCACAACTTTTAGTTTAGTCCTGGTTTCCTAATCACCCTATGGCTAACTGGTCCCGTCTTCTTTATGGCCCACTGGCTGATCCTAGCCTGCTTTCTTAATGACCCATTGGTTGGTTTTAGCCACTAGTTGAATTTTTTCCTTAGCTCCTCACATCCCATTGGCTGATCTTAGCCTCTTTTTAATGAGCCATGGACTGATGGCCAATTATGACCCCTCTTTCTTATTGAACAAATTGTTGATTCTATTTTTTTATGATCGAATAGCACATCTTATCCCTGCCTTATTAAAGTGTCCTTATCATGACTAATAAAAGGTTAAAGAGCGGGTAATATGTTTCATATTTGCAGTTTGTATTGTAGCTGTCCTTCAATGTAAACAGTCTGCAAAGTTATTAATCCAAAAAGTGCATGATTAAGATAATGTCTCTCAAAAGAAAGAGTCAGAATCGCCTTAACGAGTTGTTTCATTTTCAGATCTTCTGCCTGTTACCGATGTATATCACTAGGTAACATATTTGCATAATCCCAAAATTACATTTTGTAGTAATATTTAATGTATGGCCTAGTGTAGCTTTAGGTTTCCAGGTAAGGAATTACGGTCTTACTAACGTAACATTAGTTCTGATGAAGCGATTTGAATGCAATGCTGTCACATTATGTAAACTACCACATACAAAGTTTAAACCTACCAGTGAGAAACGTCCTGATCAAGTCGTGTTTGCAATGGTGTTTCTGGTTGAGTGACAAAAAGACCAATCAAAAGACTTCAGATCAGAGTAGAGATGGCTTGTAGAAGGGAGGGGTTTACAGACCTTACAATCCGAAATGATTCCAATGAACCATATTGGAATTTATTGCAAAACAACTCTTATATTAAATGCATATTTTGAGAAAATGACAATGTTTTGTGACGTTATATGCATTTAAACCTGTTGTAAGGGACTCGAGCACAATATTAGGATACCCGCTCTTTAATATTTTGGTTTTGGGCATCTCCAATATTTTTTACCTTACTTGCTCAACAACTCTCAAACAATTTCCTCAAAGATTAATTTTCCAAACCCTCTTTAGTGTGATGCTAATCTGTGGTGATTGGTCTGATTGGACTTATTTTCACTTAATCATGACTGTGATGCCTGATAAAGCAGTGTTTGTGAGCACAGTGCTGCTTTGTGTACAGCATTTTCTGGGAAATCATTTTACTGCCCCAAAAGCGGAACCTATAGTGGCAAAGAAAGAATTTGCATTTTCATTCAGACCAATGCGAAAAGCCCAACAATTGGACAGGGTGTTTATAAATCTTTCATGGGAACGACTTGTTTCAATGTTTCAGAGTTGACTCTTTCTTTTGAGAGACAATAACTTTATACACGGTGCACTTTCAGATTTAAAACTCTACAGGATGTTATCATTCACTTAGAGACTGCACGAAAGGTATTTTTCAAAAATCCAAAATAGAGGCACTTTAAAAGTGTTTGAAATCCGCTGCATCTAGTTTTGCTTATTGGAACGTTTTTCAGCATCCAGTTGGCGATGCTCCAATCCTCCACAGCATTTCCGTACTTTAACACAGATGAAGTAGATTATTTCTCAGATAAACAGAGGTTTATTACTGTAAATTTAATAAATGTATGTTCTGCTTAATGCAGGGTCTGTATTTTTATTTTAACACAATGTAACATTAAGGTAAACACAGAATTATAAGCATAAGTATGAGCAAAACTTTAGGCCCTATAGTCCCTATAATGACCGACTGTTTGATCGTAGCTCATACTTGCTACTCTTTAATTTGTTGCTTTGGTGTAGTTTATCTACCACTGGATCAGCATATCCACACCCACTCACTTAAGCTGCTCTTTTGTACATTACCATACCATGTGTCCCCTAAATTGACCAGTTGGAAGATAAAAGCTGTACCAGACTATCTAAACAGACATTTTTTCAGGTAAAATGTTAAAATTCTTCACAGTCATACAGCATGTTTACTTATATTTTTTTATTACTGAGTCTGGCCTATTCTAAACTGGACAGTGTTTGCGCCCGGGGAATGGGCATAGCTCACCTCTTCTCTCCACGATCTGTAGGTATCCTGTGGACAGGTAGTGCTCCATGTCCTGCTGAAAAGCCTCCTCAAAAAACTTTTGTCTGTCCTTTAACTTTACCTGAGGCTGGACAGGCTCTGCCTCCGGTACTCTCTGAGCATGCTCCAGCTCCAGCTCCGCTGTGATTGGAGGACACAAAGACATTAATTAAGACAAACATTGTTAAAAGTTTTCTTAACCAAATTCATTTAAATTGTCTGAAAAATTGAGTCACCCATGCAAGACATTTCAAATCCTCGTTGGATTTGATGCCCCTGAGAAATCTTTGTTCGCATTGGATGCAGTCTCCATAAATTCTAGTAACAGGAAACAAGCTTTGTTTATCACACAAAGAGCTCAAACTACATAATTTAACGCTAATTATTGTGTTTAACCAGCGGATACAATGGGAGACACTATCTGTATGACTGAGGAAGCTGTAAAGTTGTTTATTAATATATTTTGAACTTTTAGCTTGATTAGGAACACAAAACTTTAAACATTTCTGGATTGGTTAAATTATACAGGATTTCTGCAACACTGTCTCACAACCACTTCGTACATATTCGTACGAAGGGGCCAAATCATGCTAATGTATGTATGTGTAACATCCGTGGGTCAATGTCACACTGTTCTATGTTCTGTCATGTCGTGCTTTGTGTATACTCCCCATGTGCTCCGTGTTCCCACGTGTCTTGTGACCCAGTTTTCCTGTTTGACCTAGTTTCCCCTAATTAGTTAAGTTAACTCCACCTGTGTCTCCCTCGTTATCTGTGATTGTCTTCCCTTCTTAAGTTGCCCTCTGTGATCCAGTCTTTGTCCGTTATCGTGAATGTCAAGGTGTGTAATCTCTATGTGCTTAATCTTTGCTTATATTAAAACCTTTGTTCAATATATCTCCAGCGACTCCATCCGTGATTACCCATCGCACACGCACACGTTACAGTATGACCTCACTCACAATTTTGTATGATTTGTCTAAACCCCAGTGATGGGTAGGTTTAGGGGCAGGGTTAGGTGTAGGTCATTCGTACAAATTCATATGAATTGGCAACTTGTAAAATATGTACAAACTAATTTGTACGAGTTAAAATTTAAAAAAAATTAATTAATATTAAAACCTCGTGAAATATGTACAAATTGCCGTGAGACTGGGTTGGATTTTTGGAAGATGTGTGTGTCGTGTTCTTTTACATTCCACCTGGAAACAAAGACGATTGGTGCTGAACCCCTCACGAAAGAAGAAAGCCATCGTGTTTACAGCTGTGTTTATCAGGACCAGCTAAATGCTGGGTTTTCAAAAGTTTGTGAAATATTTAAAGTTTACAGTATAGAATCTTTGAAATACCCCTGAGAGTTAGACACACCAGTCTGTTACTGTGGCAACATTTCCACACCCTGAAACATGACACAGAGTGAAACAAACTGTGATTGGCTGTTTGACATGTCACTCAAAAGGCATAATGAGCGGGCCTTGAAAGCTGCTATGAATCCCAAACCAATCAGTGTGAAGGTCTGGCTACTGCATACTGTAAGAATCAACCACGTATCCAGTAATGACTAGTGACTGCTTGTTTGTGGAACGATGAGAGCTCTGTCTATCCCAAATTTACACATTCCAGCATTCAGTAACTTAACTCTCATTTTCATGTTCTGTTGATTTATTTTTCTGAAAAAAAATACAATAATTTTATTTAAAATAAATTCTTAATTTAAGATTTTTTTTGATATCTTGGCTTGCAGTGCTGCATCAGTATTGTAGACACAAGTAAGTGTGCTCATATTAATTTTAAG
Organism: Enteromius unitaeniatus; assembly: GCA_032359435.1. Classification (NCBI taxonomy): domain Eukaryota; kingdom Metazoa; phylum Chordata; class Actinopteri; order Cypriniformes; family Cyprinidae; genus Enteromius; species Enteromius unitaeniatus. Next base: position 4,356,650 of record JAUMHI010000064.1, read on the forward strand.
AGAAAGCACAGATAAAACATTGCATATGTGTGGTTTTGTTTGGTCTGTCTGTAGATTAATTAATGGCTGTGGTGGTCCTGAGGGGAGCAGCTCTGTGCTGTGGTCTTTCATCAAGTTGTGCTCCAGTGCACGCATGTCTTCTCTTTATTTGCCATTTCATTTCACTCTTTGACCAAAGGCAAGCTCACACACACCCTTTTGACTTGTCTTGACTCCAGCGTTCCTCTGTTTTAAAGCGTGGACTGCTGATCTACATCTATATGCCCCATACTAAAGTAACCATTTAGCATGTCTAAAACATGATTAATGTTCCTTCTGTTTCCATTTTGTAATCATTATATATTCATTCTGTCACACTAATGCAAGTTATTATTATATAATGGCTCACTGCAGTTAACTGAATGATGCTCTGGGCATATGCATGTGTGTGTCTGTTTGGATGTTGTAATGTGATTATTATTAAGAGCAATAGAAGAGTATGTTAGAAGTGTCATTAGAAGGCTGCTTGAAATCAAGGAATAGTGATGTGCTCAGCCTGCCAGACTGATTTTGCTCCCAAAAGTGCCATCTGAGAGAATTTCCTCTAAGATATCACTGCTCAAATATACAGTTCAGCTTGTGTTAGAAGTCCAGTTCTCCTTCAGACTGTTATTTCTCTTGATAGGAGCTTCAGTCTTTGCTGCTGCTGTTCAGATGCACTGACCTGAGACTAAACCTCCTCACTTTCCCAAAGATCACAGAGTCGTTAAAAAGACTAGGGAGTTTTGGTTTAAGAAATTCTTTCTTCTAGAGGGCTAGAGAATACTGCAACTTACTAAAGATATTGCAAAAAAGTGCAATGTAGGCCCTTAAAATGTTTGTTTAGAACCTAAATCCAGAATTTAATACTTATTGAGCTAATACCATGCAAAATAAAAATAATTATATGTTCCAGTTTTTTGAACTGTCACCATTATAATACAACAACAAATAATTGTCCTAAAGCCTTTTTACACCAATAAATGTAATTACATACGCTGCATGATATCCACACAACATACACAGGGGCTCTGATTATTATAAGATGTAACAACATAAATGCTATGAAAGCGATACCAATTATATAATTTCCTTGTCATTATCATTGTGGTTGCACTTTACAGTGATTTTTAAACCGTTATGGTAATGGTTATTGTTATAGTTATCATTCTTGGTGTGAACTGGCCTTTAATCTTCCACTGGATAATCTGCAGAATTCTAGAGCTCTTGGATCTGTATAAAAACTCCCATCTGCTCATAGACACAGTGTTCCCAACTTTAAATAAACAGGATATTTTTCTTGTTCCAGTTATGACTTCCATTTTGGAACAACAATTTGGGCAAACTGATAGCCAGAAGTCAACACAAGGGGTCAGTTCATCCAAAAATGAAAATGCTCTTATAAATGAATGCTATGGGAAACAGCTTGGGATTCATTTTAAAAATCACGGCACTCGAATCTTTCCTTTAAGAAACAATAACTTGAGATGCACTTTCAGATTTAAAACTTTGCAGGATGTTTACATTCACTTACACTGCATAACCTCATTACACACTGCATAAAAATCCAGAATATTGGCACTTTAAAACTACAATATAAGGTAACATTAGATTAAAACTTAATTTATATTTTTTACTTTTTTTTAAAGTGAGTTAAGAAACAGTAATGAATATGTATTGTTTTAAGTATAATTGCCTTTTATTTCATTAATATATAATCTACAGGTATTTTTAGGGGACTGTGAATGCTTAACTGTTCAGAAGACAATGTTTAATTTTCAGCAGAGCCAAACAAACTGTTCACTGGTGCCAGAGTTCCCAGAATGCTCTTGTGTGTTCAGTGTTTATCTGATGCTTATGTGTACTCATTCATTGTGCACAGACCTTTGTATTCCTCCTTTCCATGTAAAAAAAAGAATTTTGGTAAAAGTCCTAGAGGTGAGACGCAGACACAAGTGAGCAGGTGGTGACCTGAAGACCGTAATGAGATGATCCCCAGAGACAGGCTTAATATTCCTCATTCTGATGGCAGTCATCTGGCTGTGATTTAATGCCGATTAATTGAATCTACTTATTGACTGCGTCATTCCTCAATGAGCGCATGAATGATTGCCCACAGAATACCCCTACACACACTCCATCTATCTTGGTTTGTGTTCTTGTAATGGCTTCATTTGTGTGTAATTGCAATGACAGATTGTAGGGCCTTAGAAACAACAGAGACGTGTGCTGCGAGTGGAGTGAGCACTATTGAGTGGAAGACGATGTGCTTGGTTTGCCATATGGGCTGTTGTAAAGACTCATTCACACCAGCAGTAGTTCACGTCTCAGTCTTTGTGTGGAGACACCTGCGTCTCTTACTGTGCCGTGCTCCGTCTAATTTGGCCTCATTCAGAGCTCCGTAACATCTCATCATGAGATTGCAAGCTATTTTGTGCGCTACGTGAGGTGGTTTTAAGTGTGAAGTGGTAGGGATTGACACTGTTAAGGCAGGGTGAGAGGGAAAGCGCGGCTGTTCACGAGAGAGATTAATGCAGCACACCTACTATGAAGCATCAGACTGCTAACTATGATAATGACATTTTAATTGCAAATGAATACAACTGAGGATAAGCTTTAGACTTAATACTGCAAAATGTAACGTAATGTATTATACAATGCAAGACCAGGGATAATTACAGGATTGAAAGACTTCTGCTTGACAAATAGATAAATCCAATTGTGACAGATTGCATATTAAATACATTCAAAATGCAATTAACACATAACGGCAATGTGTCATCTATGCTGTGTATGCTTTTCGGTTCAGAATTTTATTCAAATTCTTCTTCAAATTATTATTTATTTGATTAAAAGAAAAACATAAATTCAATAATGGCTTGGTAATACAAATATGATATAATAATAAAGAAAACCTTGTTAAGTTGTTTGGCATAATCTTCAAATTCATAGAAACAATGTTTCGCTGCTTACTGATATTCAAAATGTTTGTCCACCAAATTAAAGCAATTTGGTGCAGCTAACGGAGAGGGAAAAAAACATCTTTTAGACCTTCGATATGTCTTTTAAGTCAATATGTCTCTTAAAATAAATACTAATTTGACTTTATGACAAGGCAAGGTTAGTTCTGGTTAGCGGTGGGTGATATGACCAAAATTATATAAGTAATTTAATTTTAATGGTTATGATATGGTCATTTTTGCTTTAAATGCTTTCTGTGTGATACCAATTTTTATTTGTTTATTTATTTATTTTATTTTATGATTCTAGTCACCAGTGTGTCTATATCACAAAAACGAATACTGGCCTAAATAAAAACAAAATAAAAAAACTCAATGAGGACAAGTAAACAGTCAGCTATTAATCAAGAATAATTAAATGTATTTTTTAAAAACTGCATATTCTTCCCTATATGAATTAAACACATGTTGTATTAAAGTTACAAAAGAGTTTTCGCTCTATTGATGTTTGATTAACATGAATGGCACTCCGCCGGAATATCAGACTGCTGTCTCTTTAAGAGCTGCCCAGATCCACTGTACTATATGTATTTTTTGAGCAGGTTTTTTTTTTTCAAACCTAAATTACCATGTTTATGAGGACTGCTGAAGGCATATGAAGCAGCAAAAATAGCTGTGTTTAATACTCCTTTGCTATAAAGCACCATCTTCACGTTTGGAAAAAGGTCTCCGAACATTAGCTAAATTAGTTGTCTTTTACTGCTGATTGCATTTCAATGGCTTAAAATCCTTTGTTATTAAATCACAGTGATTAAAAATGTGCACAAATGTAAGTTTTTGTGACCAAGTAGCACAGCAATGTCAAGTGAGTGTAACTGCAATAGAGATCCAAAATCCCAAAAAATACCGGTTGACAAAAGGTATTCAATGTCTACTGGTATATCGCCCACCCCTAGTTCAACTTGTAAAATATCATGTGGTGCAAGAGATATTTATTAATTAAATTAAGAAATGTAATTAAATGTTAGTTAAAATAATAATAATATTAATATTTCATTTATTTAAAAAAAATGACTAAGTGTGAAATTACAACAAAATGTAATACCTGTCACCATCACAGTAATGCAAAATATTTTTCTGTACATTGTGGTGTGTTTATGTACATTGGGACCAAATGTTTTGGTGCACTTGTGTATGTTTTTGTCCTATAGTGACCTTTCATGCTGCATTTTTAATTTTTAAATGGCGTGAATGGCGTGAATGACACTAATTTATTGCAAATGGATGTCTGTAAATGATTAAAAAAAAATGTTTTTTTCTTTTGCTCATGTAGAGGTACTCAGAGTGTTAGGAGTTCACTGGCAGTGTTAGTCTTGTCACTCCTAATGGTTCCAGACAGAGATAGAAGATGTTTAATAAATGAAGGCTATGCAGAGAGAGTTTGATTGAAGTGCTCTCCAGAGAGCTGCAGCACGGTACTGATTTCCTGTCTGCGTCTGCCCAGTATGCACACATATCGTGACTGCATTCTTTCACACATCAATAAACCACATTTTATTTGGAGTCAGCAGTGAATCTTACTGGCCTCTTTTTGCCTTTCTCGCAGCGAGACAGGCAGATCTTCACCAATGAGAGGCCTACAGAACTGCATGGTTTATTAGACACACACACACACACACACAGGAGGAAGTCCACAGGCTGCATTCTCTCATCTTGCCATTGTTCATTTAGCCTGATGAGTCTACTGTTGTGTTCCAGCGTTCCTGCATGCCAGCACCCCTTAGTGTAGGATGGTGCAAGTGTGAACCTCCTAGAGGACTGAGTCACGCTGCCCCTGTCTGGATTGCTCTCTATCTGGTGCTGAGAAATAGGTCATTTTTGTTCACATCAAGAAATCTCAGCATGTGTTTGGAGAAAGAGCTTGACTTCCCGTAAAGAAAGCTAAAACACAATTACTGTACTCTAACCCCACACAGTATGAATCCTGGATTCTGATTGGATGAAACAAATGTGTTTATCTATTAGGGCTAGAGTAGTCAAGTTACTTCAACCACTAGTTGATGTTGTCTGAAACAATAGACTACTCGAGCATGCATTAACCACCTTATTCTTCAATGTGGAAGTAAGCCTATGGATGAGACTTCTGATCATTTTTTGTCAAGAAAAAGCATGTGTGTTCTAAGAACATTTTGGAAACCCTTTAAAGATCTCAACATCATGACCATCTCAGAACGTTCTGAGGATGCTACTAGACAACCTCCTTGACACCAGCGTTGACATTCTACCTTTCAGTCATTCTGTGATTCTATATACCTATTTGTCCGTTTGTCTATCGTTTTGTCATTTTGTCAATCATTCTTTTTTTATTGAGGTTCAGCTTGTTAGCATTTATACTATGGGGCCCTTGAATGCAGATTTTTCTGATGAACGTGCTATGGTGTGCAATTATTTTCAAGGACCTGCATGGCGAACATAGTTCCAGGCAGGTCTTTGAACGCATTACAATTCCATATCACATCGCCATATGGTTTCTATTATTTCAGGTCTTACAACAGTCTATGCTTACAGCAGCAAAATAACCAAAACCCACAACGACACTGGCCAAACAAAAAAATATAGTAATCAATATGATAAAAACGACAGCTCATTTCTATGTTTTGCCACAAAATTACGCTTTATTGTGTCTCTCAGAGACGCACCCAAATGAACAAACGTGCTAATGTTGCTAGCGCTACTCTGACGACTTTATCCCTGAAAACAACTTGACTTCTCACGAGCGAGGTAACAGCGGCACTGTTAGTGAAGAAAATGAACTTAAAGTTTCACTGTTTTAGGTGAACACGTAATGCACAGACTCATAATTCACATCTATCTCTCTCTCCCGCTCTCTAATCAACGGCTCAAGCATCTGTTTAAAATGGTTTAAAATAATGTTTTATAATTAACATCGGAGGCTTTGGATGAGATGCAGAAATTGTATAAAGAAATTATCCTTCTCACAATAGTGTTTTAAGTACAAAGACCAGACAAATACCTTGAAACATATCGTCTGATCGATGTCTTGAGGTGTGGCAACCGTAGTATAAGCTGAATAATTGACTCCGGGCTGTTAAATTATTAGAAAAATAATGCACGCTTAATGCACACAGGTGATGCGATCACGACACGAACCAAAACAAGGTTTACTGCATGTGTTGTTCATGTTCATTAATAAATATACTAGTGTTGATTTCTAGTTCAGTCATAATATATCATTCATGCAGTCAGTCATCACCTTTAATCAGTCTGGTTGCCAGACAAACAACCGTGTTCACTTGCCATGCCATCTTTTATGCTTTAGTAGGCATAAACAATTATTAAAGTCATCTTATGATGTCTCAACTAACTCTCAGAAAAAAAAAACCTTCACTTCCCCAGTCAGGGGTATAAAAATGTAACAGCCCAGAGCTTCGATCTACGTTATTTAATGTGCCATTCTGAGAGAATGCATTATCCATGCTGAACAGCTGTATACGCCTCCGCCCAGGATCAAAGGACTGTCTCAGACTATTACCTCACTTTTCTGTCAGAGAGATACGAGCTGTGAGCATATTATGTCTTAATGTGTAATGGGCCCATGATGCCCGCCCCAAAGCCAGCGGGTATCAGGCTTCTCGGGAGGAATAGGAAGAGAACAAAACAAATCCTGTACTTCTATTTAGGATGACAGCTTTCCTGCCCTCAGAATTACTGGCTGTTACACTTCTCATCAGCAGGCCTCCTACTGCAAGCACTGCTTTTACACTAGCGACTGATATGAACACAACCATTAGAGGAATATCCAGGGTTCAGTGCAACTTAAGCTCAATAGAGAGCATTTGTGGTGCAAGTATATATAATTTCACGGTTACACTTTATTTCTATAGTCCACTAGACATTCTACTACCGTAACTATAAGCAACTTTGTAACTACAGTACATATCAATTACATGTCAACTAATTCTCATTCTACTAATTAGATATAGTTACTACAAACTGTTAGTAACTGAGTTACAACATAATAAAAGTAACCAATTAACATCCTTTCCATAAACTGTTGCATATGGATTCAAACGCCGTGTCCAGTACGTTACAGTTAACATGCATATTACTGTTCATGCTGTGGTTATACTGTATACTGTCTATTTGCCCCATTTACTTCCATTTTTTAAGTTCCCCACTAAAACTATATTTTTGCATTTTTTAAAGAAAAGGAAGAACAAGGCGAAATAAATTTTTGTGATGATCAACATTTTCCCAAGTGCTGTCAATGGAGCTTAACTTGTTTGAAATCTGGAGTACTGATTTAAGGTCCTTTCATATGATTCATGTCATTGTTTCCTCATGTTTTGAGCTACAAAAGCACTCAACATTCAAGCAGTTTTATCTCTGACCCCATTTATTGCGGATCTATGGAAGTGCAGCCAGTGATTAGCAGTTAAATCAAATTATGTATCATTAAGTGGATAAAACCAGTGCAAAAAAAACTGTAAACCAAAGACAAGACTGATCCTGTTGGTAAAAGGACACACTGTTCAGTACAAATTGAATTGTAATCTCCTGAAATACTAATTGACTTGTAAACAGCATTATGCCATAGCAGCTCCTGCAGGTGCATCTGTTGCCATGACTTTGGATGATGTTTTTCTTTTGCCTGCTTTCAAGGCTGTTAAAGAATATTCTTTAGGTTTGAGTGGGAGGGAGGCACAGGCAATGACATGTGCATGATGTTCAACAAGTAACCAACGAGCAAACAACAAAACACAGCAGCCACGAGTTGCCCCTGTGCTCGCCCAATTCATCTTATCCTCATGAGCTCATTACAATGGCGCTGCATCTCTGCTGCACACCAATGACTAGACTCTCACATAAAGATCACTAACTTGTGCTTTGAGCTACTTTAGTTGGCTTCTTTTTAACAGAGAGTAACAGAGTAGTAGTGGGTGTTTAATGTCTTGGAAAGGGTGCTGTTATCATAGAAAGCATGAGGGGAATTTGCTCAGGCCATCCAAGATGTAGATTTGTTTGTTTCTTCATTTGAACAAATATGGAGAAATTTAGCACTACATCACTTGCTCACTAATGGATCTTTTGCAGTGAATGGGTGCCATCAAAATGAGAGTCCATACAGCTGATAAAAACATCTCTATAATCCACAAGTAATCCACACCATTCCAGTCAGTTAATGTCTTGTCATGTGAAAAGCTATGTGTTGATATGTTGATACTATAATGATGTGAAAGGATGACAAGTGACGCACCTTTTACATTTAAAATAAAATTTTTAATGGATCTGTTTCTTTTCACTAAACATGTTTTTTATCAGCTGTTCACTGCAGAGGATCCATTGGTGTGCAAGTGATGTAATGAATGAATGAATTTCATTCATTGCAAGCAGAGCAAACAATGAAATTCTCAAAGCACCTATATTAATGTAATATACAGTTGAAAATGTTTACATCCCCTTTCTTTGTTACCTGAATGATCCACGGCTGTTTGTCTTTGTTTCGTTTCATGAGTATGTATCTTTTTTGTCCTGAACAGTTCAACTGCCTGCTGCTCTTCAAAAAAATCCTTCAGGTCTTCCCAATTCTTTGGTTTTCCACCATGTTTTGTGTATTTTCTTTCCAACAATGGCTGTACAAGTTTAAGATCCGTCTTTTAACACTCATGTGCAAGAAGGTTCAAATGCTCACTGATGTTCCAGAAGGAAAAACAATGCACTGAAAGCCGGGGGGTGAAAACCTTTGAACAACATGTGTACATTTTACTAATGTTGCCTAAATATCATATTTTTCATTTAGTACTGCCCTTCAGAGACCACAGAAGATAGTTGCATTGTTTCCCAGAAGACAAAATAAATTACATTTATCCTGATCTTCCAATTCCAGGCCCAAATCTGTTCTGAAGAAAAACCTCTACAGCTCCTCTACATCTTGACTAAGAGTGAGTACATTTTAATCTCTGGTAAACTATTTCTTGAATCTTTACATAATGTAATGTTTACTACTGAAAAAAAAATGAAACACAATAGTTGTACCAAATCATTTGATGTTTTCATAAATGAAAGGCATTCCCTGAAACGCGTTGATCATATGTGTGGTATGAGTCACAAAGACACCCAGCAGACTGGAGCAGCTAAGCCAGCTGCTCAGTGAAAACCCAATGGCATCAAAAGTGTAATATTCCGATAACGGCATTAAGCTGTCAATCAATCATATTTATTAGTGACAGCCAGCAGAGCTCATAATTCTCCTCCCACATCCTCATGGGAAAAATCAGAGATGTCAGCTCTGTGCAGAGCAATGTGATTAGACAGTACCAACTGAACATCGGGGTGGTTTCCTTAATACATGCCAGTGATATACGACAGCAGTAGAAAACTGTATGTGTAGTGCATTTACCAAATGTATTCCCCCACATGATGTTGCACAAAAGCTTATCTTATGCTTACGGTGTGAAAAAACATTTCTTAGAAACATTATAAGAATTCATTATATGCTGTGTATAAGTGAACATATAAGATAATAAACCAAATTATGTTGGTTTATCACAAACACCTGAGACTTTCCTTAGCAGTGCGAGCTACAGTATTTCTTTAATATGGTTGACTCATTTCTCGGAACTTATTCCCCCAGTGTTAACAATTTTAGCACAAAACTGCTGTGAAAATGTGGAGTAATATCCTGTTTTTGTCTAGCAGTTTTTTCTGATTCTGTTCATTAAAGGCTCTCTCTGCAACAGAGTCAGTTCCTGGAAGAAAAATCCTCCTTATATTGAGTTTGTAATGTCTCTTTCATATCGAAAAAAGTAGGCAAACTACATTTAATATTTCATTTAATAATTGTTATCTTATGGGTAATACTGTAGGTAATGCCTACTATAGATAGATATTAAAGACAACAGAATCTGATGCACTCTATTATATAAATATTATATAATGTCTGAATACTTCTTCTTCTTTCTTATCTTTTTAACAAAAGCAAACATGGTTGTTTTCTTGTGCTATGACCTCAAACTATAGCTCCTGAATAAAGGCCAGTATTATGCATGAAAGGTCACAAGCATAAGAAAGAGAACGAGGGGGGTTGAAAGCCGTTAGGACAAAAATAGATTAATGCGTTTATGCAAGGATGTTCCTCAGGGTTATGTTTTCTAACCCTCCAAGATCTGTACATCTTATGACAATTTGAGCTGACTGAACAGGCCTGTAGATGAGCTTTGCCTTTTGATAGAGGTAAAATGGTGCTATGCTAAATAAGTGCCATTCTCATGCCAACCCACACATTTCCCAGGGTGATTATTAAAGGAAGCTGCAACAATCCCAGTTTACCAAGGTCACCGTAAGCAAATGAGCTGATGCAAATTAAGACGGTAACAAAGAACTGAAGATTGTACAAGGTGATGCCTTCATGCTGTGGGCTTCCTTAAGTAAAATTTTCATTTGCAAATTAATACAAAAATGTCATGTATTATTAACACCAAAAGTTTAATACTTAGAAAAATAAGCACTAAATTTTGCAACAGTAAAATGTGCCGATGTTCAAGCACAAACAAACCTTGCTTAAGGTTTTTTTTTAATTTAGATAAATATTTTTTTATTTTATTTACTGAAATGAGAAAGCATATGCTTGCGTGTGTGTGTGTGTGTGTGTGTACACTATAAGATATGTATATATGTATGGAATAACAGACAGAAAATCACTTTTCTTTAAAACTGTCATTGAAAAACCCTGCTATCTGATTCGTAGGACTTCTGTTAGCATTTGCAGGTTAAAGCAGGTGCATGCCTCATACTCACGTGGGTATCAGTTACAATCGTCTGCGTTCTGTCATGCATCTTGGTATTGATAAAGCTATAAATACCACTTTAACCCTGAAATATGATATGACAGGTTCTGAAGTAATCTGTCGGTGCAATGATAGCCTGTCTGAAAGGACTAGCAGCCTGACAAGAAGATGATTAGATAAGAAGGCTCTAAACATAGAGAGTTCCCTTAAATTGATCAGACATCCTCTCAGACACTCTTTCTGTCACATTTCTCCAGGTCTGAGAATATCAAAATGATTTCAACAATAAAAAAGCAGGGCTAGTATGTGCCTTAAAGAAAAGTAATAGTTTTGTGAAAGAAAAGAATTTGTGAAGGTGATAAACAATAAAAAAAACTTTAAATGACAAAAATCTGAATGGGGGCTATTTTACAATTACACTCAAAGACATAGTACAGACACATTTTATATGGCAGGTAGGTTTAAAAGTTAAATGATGATGTAAATTAGTTTTTTCTGTAAAAACGCACATTATGTACAGTTTGATTATGGTATAAATTATGCAAGACTTTAATTCCTCAGGCCATTTTCCCTTCTACACAGGTCTCCTGCCCACTCAAAATGCTACTATTCATTATACAGTGGGTACAGAAAGTATTCTTAATCTTAAATTTTTCACTTTTTGTTTTATCAATCAATCATCATTTCAAAATCATCTTAGGAAACCTTAAGTGCAGCAGAATTTATTTTGTAACCTTGGCCAGATCTGTGCCTTGCCACAATTCTGTCTCTGAGCTCTTCAGGCAGTTCCTTTGACCTCATTTGCTCCGACATGCATTGTGAGCTGTAAGGTCTTATATTGACAGGTGTGTGGCCGGACTCAAATGAAGATGTAGAACCATCTCAAGGATGATCAGAAGAAATGGACAGCACCTGAGTTTAATAAATGAGTGTCACAGCAAAGGGTCTAAATACTTAGGACCATGTGATATTTCAGTATTTCTTTTTTAATAAATCTGCAAAAATGTCAACAATTCTGTGTTTTTTCTGTCAATATGGGGTGCTGTATGTAAGTTAATGAGGAAAAAACTAACTTAAATGGTACCAAATGGCTGCAATATAACAAAGATTGAAACATTTAAGGGGGTCTGAATACTTTCCGTACCCATTGTTTCTAAAAAACGCAGGGCCAGGGGTGGACTTAGCCATTAGGCAAAGGTTGGCAACTGCCTTGGGCCCCCAAAATGCTTTTCATGAGATGCACATCAAGTATGGACCCGCGAATGGTAACGGTGTTCGTGTCCGAGGTGAACATGCTTTGTGTGTATTCTACGTGTAGCTCTCTCTGCGTCTGCTCTGTTCAGCGAAAAACTGTTGCTTACATTAGCTGCGTTTTCGTTTTTAAAAGCATTACCTTATGCGCATATCCCGGCGTTTTCCACCCTCAAAAACGAAAACATCTGGAAACGCTGCAGACCCTGTTTTAGTTTGAAAACCCCGGGCAAGGTTTAACGATGATCGTTTTTATTCTAAACGCTGTTTTAAAATAAAAACGCACTGGTGTTAACGGAGTGCGGTAAAGTTAGTTTTAAATTTGATATTCGCCTATGCTGCTTTAGGGAGCGTCTGCAAATTTACATCTCAGTCCTAAACGAAGTACAAATGCGCCTAATTTCACATGCAAGCACTGCTGTTATCATTATCTTATGTGAAGCCTGTTTGATTTTATCAGACGACGAATGAACCTCAAGATTGATTGAAGTAAATGTGTGCAAATGTAGGGCCCCATTCCTATATTTGCTCGAGGCCCCAAATTCACTAAATCCGCCCCTGTGCAGGGCCATAACATAGCATATTTCTAACAAATAACACATGAAGCAGCCTGCAGATATCCATTAAACTGCTCACTCAGTCAAAACAACTGCCATTTAAAGGCAATACAATGAGAGTGGCCAGTGTAATGTAACATGTTAATTAAAGTCCAGTGCTGACCATTTGAACCTATTATGGTTAGTTGCTGTCTTATTAATGAGGCCGCCTAGATAGGAAAGGCAATGTATTTGTGCACACGAGTGGAAGAGCTGTGTGTCAGGCTGAATGAGACTCAAACCTATGATGCAATGCAAAGAAAGAAGGAGTGGGTCTCTGAGTAGCCCTTTTAACATGGTCCACCAACCCAGCCATCAAACTAATTTTAATTACATTTACAATCACCGTTAATTTCACAAAGGTGAAATATATTCTCACAGTGCTATATGCATTTCTCTCATGATCTTAGGTGAAATTTAGTGTGAGGTGTCTTCAGTACTGACTATGCCTAAAGATGTGACAAATCATTCAGAAATCATTCTAATATACTGATTTGGTGGTCGAGAAACACATTATTAACTTTTATATGAAAATTTATATGTTAACTTTTGTATAAAATCATTAAACCGTAAAGCATGGGCCACCAAGTTCGGTCCTGGAGGGCCAGTGTCCTGCAGATTTTAGCTCTTACTAGGTATACTTGAAGCTTCCAAGCAGCTGTGTTAAGGAAGGTTGGAGCTAAACTCTGCAGGACAACCGGCCCTCCAGGAACGAACTTGGTGACCCCAGCCATAAAGGTTTAATATTAAATCAAAAGGCTCTTGAAGCCTAGACTTACTTTATTATGAAATAATGCAGTACAGTATATATGCATCATAAGCATTGATTTAATTCAGATAAAATAACTTCTTGCTGTTCTCTTCCAGACATGCTCCAGTCTTATTCCATTAGATGTAGTGTTAGTGGGATGGCTGACAGGGAAACATGTCAGAAATATAAATACAAGCGTGTCTTTGAGAATGACAGGCTCAGGGAGATGTTGGCCACTCGGGTGTCAGTTTATATTTGCCACTGGCCTGACAGGGGGTTTCTCCACAACATGGAGAGAATCAGTGCAGCACAAACCATTTTGAGTGGACTTTAATTAGAAAGGCATAGCGTAAAAGGCATAGAACTCATAATCCCTCCAGATCAGTGACAGGAAGAAATAAATGGCGCAGTGCATTAAAATGCAAATAGCACTGCAGTAAACTGTTACTGTTATGAAAAGTCCATAAACATTACTCCAACAGCAATAGTAGCTGCAAATGAGGCAAGGCTCCAATCTGGCATAAATGGTCACAAGTAGTATTAATAATAATGTAAAATCAGTGATCATTAAATAAATAAATAAATCATGAACTTTTCATTAACATTTTCATTGTTTTTTGCATGTTGAGAAAAGCTGTCAATCTATGTATTAGGGGTGGGGATCTATCAGTGAAGGTTTCTGTAGGTTACATCATTAGGCCAGTAGGTGGCAACAAGTCTTTGAATCATTCAATGATTTTCTCAACAAAATACAAACACAAATTCATTTGTGAATGAAAAAGGTTGCCCTACACTTTAAAACCAAAATATAGTTCACGAAAGTGTCATAGTCATAAAACTCTAGCTGGTGCAGGCTGACAGGTTGTTAGTGTACAGTGGGGAAAAAAAGTATTTAGTCAGTCACCAATTGTGCAAGTTCTCCCACTTAAAAAGTTGAGAGAGGCCTGTAATTTTCATCATAGGTATACCTATGTTATATCAACTATAAAACTATAAATCACATTGTAGGATTTTAAATGAGTTCATTGGTAAATTCCTGGGTAAAATAAGTATTTGGTCACATACAAACAAGCAAGATTTTTGGCTCTCACAGACCTGTAACTTCTTCTTTAAGACGCTCTTCTGTCCTCCACTCGTTACCTGTATTAATGGCATCTGTTTGAACTCGTTATCAGTATAAAAGACACCTGTCCACAACCTCAAATAGTCAACTCCACTATGGCCAAGACCAAAGAGCTGTCAAAGGTTCCAGAAACAAAACTGTAGACCTGCACCAGACTGGGAAGATTGAATCCACAGAACACCATACCTACTGTGAAGCATGGGGTGGAAACGTCTAGGTTACGAACGTAACCCACGTTCCCTGAAGGAGGGAATGGAGACGTTACATATGGGACCTCGCTTGAGAGACCAATCGTCTTTGATTCCTTTGGAAAAGGCCAAAGAATATCGGGGGATTACCCCTACGCGCACCTCTAAGGAACCTAACGATGAGTTGGTGCTTACCTAAGGATTCACCATCCACTGCATCATGGTATGCCGCTATGGCAGTGACACATACCTTAATAGTTGAAGGGGACAGTCTGCACTCCAACTTTTCCTGCAGGAAGGAAAGCACAACTGCAGGAACGTCCAGGAACCAGACGTTCAAGTTCCAGAGATCAGGCCGCGGGTGCCAGATCGTGCCCATCCCCTAAGAGATAGCGCAAGATAGCGCTCGTGCTAGTCTAAAGAGGAGATGAAACTCCTGCACACAGAAGCTCAAACTCAGTGGTCGAGGTCTCTTGCTGGCGACTGAAGATGAAACATGGCTGGGCAACGAAGAAATGGCTTCGTAAGAAGCATTTCAAGGTCCTGGTCTCCAGATCACAACCCCATAGAAAATCTTTGGAGGGAGTTGAAAGTCTGTGTTGCTCAGCGACAGCCCCAAAACATTACTGCTCTAGAGGAATGGGCCAAAATACCAGCAACAGTGTGTGAACACCTTGTGAAGACTTACAAAAAAACTTTGACTTCTGTCATTGCCAACAAAGGGTATATAACAAAGTATTGAGATAAAATTTTGTTATTGACCAAACACTTATTTTCCACCATAATTTGCAAATAAATTCTTTAAAAACCCCACAATGGGATTTTCTTTCTTTTTTTTCCTCTCTCATTTTGTTTCTCATAGTTGAGGTGTACCTATGACAGTGACGCATCGATGACAGCGACAAATCGATAAAAAAAAAACGTTGACGTCAAATCCAGTAGTGGGCAAATCATGCTCACTCCTTTTTCCCCTTAACTGAAGCTCACCTGAGGGGGCGTGTCCACGCGTATATATAAGCAGGCAGCGTGCACAGCCGTCTTCAGGTTACCTCGTCCTCGACTGAAGCACTGAACACTTGCAGCATGGCAAAGGAACACAGTACTCGTTCCGGTGTCTCAGGAAATCTGGGTTACGATAGAAACCTAGTGATAACACTTTCACTCATATTGCATCTGCTAAGACACTATGGAAACACTATGGAAACTGTTGAAAAGCATGTTGACAGTCTGTATGCTATTAGCCTACTGTGTTCTGCAATATAAAGAATATGATATAAAAACAATATCACGAGTGCACGATGAATGGTGCTTGACGTTATTATTGTTTGTTTTTCTTGAACTGTAATTCCTGACTAAAATGTTTTGAAATCGAGT
>JAUMHI010000064.1:4377643-4389869 GCA_032359435.1 Enteromius unitaeniatus
TGAGGATACTACCTTTTCTAGTATCTTTGACAGAAAAGGGAGATTTGAGATCGGTCTGTAATTAGCTAAATCTTTGGCAAAAGTTATGGTGCAGCATGTAACAGTGTGATTAGGATTACTATTGATTTCAACGAGGGGAGTCATAATTCGGCATAATATCGGCATGGGAGGTGCCTCTCTAACAAGGAGGCTAAAGGCCATGACCTCTAGTATCAGTCGCTAAAGCGCCTCTTTTTGAGATCAGGGGACTGAGGTTTACCTGCACAGCACGCACTGGCCTGATGAGGGCAGCACACGCTCACTATACAAGAGACTAATGGGACATACAGTATTCAAACACATCTACTTATTATGAATGCGTGTGCTTGTCAGTCTCATGAATGTTATATCTAAACTTTTATTTACAAAGTAACAAGGAAAAGAACATGTAAATAAGATAGTTAGCCGTTGCTCAGACGGTTGCTACTTTTTCAACCTTTTTAATTTTTATTTTTTACCATCTTCTGAAATGTCATTGTCACCATACCCAAATTAAGTAATTTTATAGGTTAACAGGTGGTGAAAGAGCATAGGCCCACTTATATTTATTCAATTTATTATAAATAAGTAACAGCAGGTAATAGTATTAAAACTATTACCTATTAAACATGTATATACCGATATTTAATTATTATATAAATAAAACTAAATAATAATATAAAAAAACATTAAAAGTGACAGTAGGAATATTACATACATACCATATCTGTTCAAACAAACAAAAAAATTGTCTAGTCTAGTAGTCTAGTCTTTTTTTTAAGTTCACACTGTGGTACTACAATGAAAATATTATTAAAACATGAAATTGCAAACTAATTATAAAAAAAAGAGTATATGTTTTTCTTTTTATTTTTTTATTATTTTATTTATTTCTTTTGAAAAAATTCCTTTTCATGCATGTATTACAGCTGGAAGTGAATGAAAACATCCTGCAAAGCAAAATTTTCTCTTACCAAAAACAAAAAAGAGTCAACTCTGAATCCTTTAAACAAGTCGTTTTTAAACAAGTTCAAGAAACAAGCTGTTTCATATTGAGGTTAACATGAAACATATTGCCCGCCTGCTTGTTGGTCTTTTAAAAACAATCCCATTGTAGTCTATGTATTATGAAAGGTCTGTGTACTATCTAAGGTAGGCTACATTGAATTAATATGTGATTTATACCAACATGCACTGTACCTTTTCTCTCATAGTGTTCTCTGTCTAAACAAATGCTACTCCAGCTTTTTTGAGAGTTCTTTAAGTTCATTCTGTGCTAGAATAACATTTAATCTACTTAATAACATTCCAGATGAATGCACTTAGAGAGCTAATTCAATTATCCCATTTTTTCAATGACAGCTTTTTAATATGATTTTGATTAGGCAATTAATTAATTAAAGAGAAAATTATACCTGTCTGTCTTAAATCTGTCTGTACCATTGCACAGGTCTGTTCTCTGAGCATGACCTTATCTGTAACTTTATGCGTGTCATTGTCTGGTGATAGATAATGAGTATTATTACTCAGTTAATATCTGTATGTGCGCTTTTATGTTAAGGCTACATTAATTCATTTTGCTTTATTCCTTGCCAGCTCTGGTTCTTTTAAAAAGTGAAAAATAATACCTGGGATAAATAGGAGATGCCTTAGCAGCACACAAACCTATATATCCATAAATAAAGATGACCTGCTTATCCAGGCAGATAAGCACTGTGACATATTCTCAGAGATGTCCGGATCCATTAGTAAGGCTTTATTAGAGTAGTCAGGCAGGGCAGGGGTTCCAAACGATGACAAACAGATATATCCCAGGCAATCCAAGAGATCGGTCACAAAACAGGCAATAGTTCAATGGGCAGGCAGCAAGAATCAAATACCATAAAATCAGTCCAGGGTCATTCACGGGAAGGCAATCACAGAAATAAACGCTCAGTAATATTGACTCCTCCCAGTCAACTAGGTACTGTAATATGCCACCTCGGCGCCGAGAGTCCAGGATCTGGTTAACCTGGTAGATGTCGCTTCCCTCTAGTGCCAGGGGAGGGGTCTCAGCAGTGTTTGTATCGTCCTTGTCCCCCTCTCCTCCCGGATCAGGGCTTGAGCAAGGACACATGAAAGGTGGGAGAAATACGGTAATGAGTAGGGAGATCTAAACGGAAGGATACTGGAGTAATTTGTTTTACAATTCTGAAGGTTCCGGGTGGATAACCAGACCCACTGGCCACCCTGGGGTTGAGGTGCTGTTCTCCGCAACAATTAGCTTGGCAGGTATCTCTTTGAATAGCTCGCCGGAGGTTGGTGTGTGCTGTATCCCATGTGGCTTCACTTCTTTGTAGCCATGTGTCAACAGCCTAAGTAAGCTCCTGATTTAATCTCTCGACTTATCCATTTGACTTGGGGTGGTACCCGGAGGTCAGGCTGACATTTATATTCAATTGTGAGCAAAAGGCTTTCCAGACTCGTTAGGTGAACTGGGGTCCACGATCCGATACTATGTCCTCCGGGAGTCCATAGAAACTAAACACTTGGTTAGTAGTACTTGAGCAGTCTCCCAAGCCGTTTGAAGTTTGGGAAGAGGAACCAGTCGAAAGCCCTTGGAAAAACTATTATTATTATATTATTAATAAGTCGATTATTGTGATAATAGTGGTATTGTAATAGTGGTAAATCTGTTGCAAAATCCACTGCTAGATGAGACCATGGACATTCAGGTATTGGTAAGGGCTGAAGCAAGCCTGCAGGGCGCTGGTGCGAGGACTTGGTTTGGTTTCATACTGCACAGTCCTTGACGAAGGAGATGATCTGCTGGTGCATGGTTGGCCACCAAAAGCGATTGCAAACCAATTGCCTGGTAGCCTGAATTTGGTGTCGGAGAATGGCAGGAACATAGGTTAATTCAGGAGGGCATTCAGGGGGTGCTGGGTCATCCTTCTGGGCTTCGGCGATTTCGTCCATAATGTCCCACTGCACAGGTGCGATGATTTAGGGATTATGGAGGAGGTGGTGTCTCGACTTGAGCGTTATCGTACTGGCAGGACAGGGCATCAGCTTTACAGTTAAGTTTAAACTTTACTGTAAAGTTTACACTTTACCGGGACTGTAGGTGATCTTGAAGCTGAACCGGGAGAAAAAGAGTGACCAACGTGCTTGGCAGGCATTAAGGCGTTTGGCGGTTCTTAAATATTCTAAGTTCTTGTGATCTGTGAGTATGAGGAAAGGAGTGGCGGAACCCTCCAACCAATGTCTCCACTTCTCTAGGGCTCTATCTCCCACATCATAATTACGCTCTGCCTGATTGGGTTTCCTGGAGTAGAATGCACAGGGGTACATCTTAGAAGAGCACCAATGTCAGAGTTATACATCCACTTCCACAATGAACTGCAGGGCTGGAGTGCCACAGAATGGGGGCTGGAGTAAATCAACTCTTGAGGTCAAGGAAGGCCTTCTAACAGGATGGAGTCCATGCCTGCTTGGTGGTACCTTTTCGTGTTAGTGCAGTAAGTGGAGCATCCACCTGATGAACCTGTAAAAATTTGCGAACCCCAAGAATCGTTGCAGTTCTTTGACCAACTGAGGACAGGGCCACTTCAGGACTGCCGACACCTTGTGATCATCCATAGTGACTCTCTCGTGGCTGATTATGTATCCCAGGAAGGAAACTGTGGACAGGTGAAAGTCACACTTGGAGAGTTGCGTACAAATGATGCTTGATAAATCTCTGGAAGGCGGATCTGACATGCTTGATATGATCTTGGGGGTTCTCAGAGTAGACTTGGATGTCATCTATATAGACAATCACAAACTTGTTCAACATGTCCCGGAAGATGTCATTGATAAATGCCTGGAAGACCGAAGGACTGTTAGACAACACAAAAGGCATCACCAAGTATTCGTAGTGCCCCGTGGTTGTGGAAAAGGCTGTCTTCCACTCATCACCTGCCCGTATGCGAATGAGATTATAAGCACATCTTAAGTCCAACTTAGAGAAGATGCGGGCAGAGCGGAGCTGTTCCATTGCTGACGAGACGAGTGGCAGTAGATATCTATATTTGTCATTGAGGGATCTATAATCTCTATAGAGATCCGTCCTTTTTCACGACGGTGAAATTTCCTGTTTCTTTCAAGATATTCTGGGGTCTTGAAAGGAGAGCCAGGGGTGGACTAGGATGATGGAGTGATGCGGTGACTGGGTGATGTGGAACTGTATGGTTTCCGTATGCAAAGAACACAGAATCACAGAAATAAATGCTCGGAAATATTGACATAGGCAGATAAGACTTTGCGAAGAGTTGTAAAAAGTCTGTGCCTTATAAAGGCCAAATAATCAATGAAAGAATGACAACACCTGAGGGGGAACTCGCCGAGGTGAGTAGTTCTAATCGGTCCGGGTAGGAACTAAAATTCGGGTGAAGGTTCCCGCTGCTGTCTTTCGGAGAGGGCCACAGAGGCGCTATCTGTGACAAGCACACATGTTTTGTTCTGCTTGGTTGGATGTTTATTGAACTGTTGAACTGTTTATTGAACTGTGACTGATGATTAATTAAACATTTTCATTTTGGGGTGAAGTATCCCCGTAAAGTGTTTTTCACAATTTGATATGTAACAATTAGAGTCGTTGCTGCTGGTGAACTATAAATAAATCTTTTCTGGAGAGATACGTCACATAGATCTTCACGTCTTTAGGACATCTGCTGGAGCAGTGAGATGAGAGGAAGTGGCCCGGCTCTTCCTATATAGCCATCACAGCAGCAGAAGCAGCGCTGGCACAGAGCCACCCACACTAGCCTGCTTTATCATGAGGCCCTGCGCCTGTACGGGCATGTGTGGGTGAGTAATTGTATGTTTGCTTGACCGTCTAAGAGACATTGTTCTTTATTTGCGAGCAGGGTGGCAATCATAGACAAACACACATGGGAATGCGAATATTTCTGCATCATTGTATGCGTGAGCCCCAAATACAGATGAAGGGCTATTTTGGATGAGTGTTTTAAACCTGTGTGGGCACTGCTGGCAAAAGCAGCGGGCATGATGCCCAGCTGAGTGCGATACAGAGCGGTTCAGCCTGTGCCAGCTTGCCATTGGCCAGGCTAGTCTCAGTCTCTCTGGAAGCAGCACTCAAGGTGATAAGAAAATGACTTTGTCATTGGTGGAGGGCCTTGGAATTAACAGTGTTCCCTTATATATAGCAGCTATGAATTGAAACCACAGCCTTTATAAATAAAGGAAGGCATAAATTGTTGTTTTGTGCTTGTCGTTTTATGACTGATGAAACAGTCCACAAATATTAGACACTTTGAACAGCAGCAGGGGAGCAGAAACGCTGCAAAGGCTTCGTTTCTTGACAAAAAGTTTCTTTCCAAATCTGTTCACAATAATGGTGTGTTGCTGAAATCATTCAGTCTTTATAATGAAATCAGACATATAATAAGTTGTTAAATCTAGTTATGAAGTAGGATTAAGGGATCTAAAATAGTAATGCAGAATAAGACATTAACATGCTTTATAAAGACCAATAATACTAATAAACAGCCAATATGCTAGTAATATGCTGGCTTATAATCGTGTGAACTGTGAAAATAGGTAAATTTTAAAATAAAATGTTACCCAGATTTCATGCAAATTAGCAATTAGTTTATCAAAATGTAAAATAGTTATTGCCATGAGAGTGTGTTGCCACATTACGGACCTACAACATCACCACCACTGAGCATTAGACAATTCTTTACGGTAAGGGTCTCTTAACTAGTTGCTTATTAGCATGCATATTGCTGTGCTAAAACACTCTACTGTAAATAGAACACCATGCAACAATAATTACAACAAAATGACTGTTTTTATGCATAATTACTACAATAATACTGTAATTTTAAGGCAATTTGAACTGAAGCACTTTCAAAATAAAGTGTTAGACTGCTTCGCGCTCACTTTTGGTAGGACATAACCTTAATATCATGCAAGTTAATGGTGCACTACTGAACAAAAACTGCATGCATCTTGTGGAAGAACACTGTAGCCAGTACATTTTTATGTATATGACAGGTCACACAACACTTATTATAGGTGTGCCATTTTAATTTAGCATAAGACAAAGACACTGTTTGGAAGATGAATTCATGCTGGATTTGCTCTTAAATTCTCTAGCCACTTTCTTTAGTGTCACACACTGAACTGAGTTATGATCTCCTGCTGCTGTGGCACTATCTGCTGTGGTTTAGGTTTGGGTGTAGCATTTACAAAATCCTGCCTGATTTATGTTAACTAGTTAGCAAGACTACAGGTCCATTTCACTTTCCATGACTCAGTCACATATGTAGGTGTTGTATGCTCTCTCACAAACAAGTGGAAAGTGCTGGGAAGATTATTGAAAGTTTGGGTTGGTAAAAGTAGTTTTGTGACTGAATCTCTGAATTGATCTGTGTAGCATTTATAATAAAAAGCACACAATAACAGCTTTAATTTGGGACTCTAAAGTTGACAAAAAGGTGTGATGAAACACTGCCAATATTAGTGTAATCAAGATCAGCTCCCACAGAGCTCATTAAATGTCAATGAATGGAAAGAGTTACAGTACTTCACTTCTATTAATAAGTAATGTGAAATCAAAGACTCGTCCCTGATTGTTTTTGCTCCTCAGCTGATCCTCTTGGGTTGCAAGCAAGTAAACTAGGGAAACTGAGACATCTACAAAACTAAGACAAACACCAGCCAATAAAAAGATGTCGGTGTGAAAAGATGTACAATGTGAGCTCTGGGTCTCTGTAATGTTTACATGTTCTGTATTTACTGTACTAATGTTCTTATTTTATTTTTAGATTCCTCATACTTTTCCTCTTTTCAACAAATTGTTTCATTCAAAAGAAGGCTTACCTGAAAATAACTACAACGAATATTGGCAAAAATGTTGTTCTGACCATCTAAACTTTGTGTGTCCTATTTAGAGTGCTAATATTCAACTGAATGTTTATAATGGGCTATATTTTCATGCTAAGCGAGGGGATTCAGAACCGTGCCAAAATGATTATTTGTGTCAAAACCAATACATATGCAAACACTCTGTTACAGATAGCATGACATATATAGAGCACATAGCTGCATGGTGACACACATGAAAATAAGCTCTTTAATGTCTTTACTGACACAAGTTTTACTGGCATCTGACTATTTAATATTTTCAGTTTTTTCAAGCAGTGTACTGTACACTGCTGAGGGTGGTTTTTGTGATTTTTATTGGGTTTTCTAAAATGAATATTGGTAATACCTTATCACTGTCCATAGTTCACATCTCAGTAACTACAAATATAGTTCAAAAGTTGTAATACACCCAGTGTTTAATCAGGCTAACTAAATTTGGAGTTTTAGTGCCACCAAAAAATAAATAAAAAATCAAAAACTTCAGGATTGAAGTCATAATATTACGAGATTAAAGTCGAAACTACGAGAATAAAGTCGTAATATTACGAGAATAAAACTCGAATCTATGAGATTAAAGTCTAAATATAATAGATTAAGATTTAAAAACTCTCAGAAACCGCTTAATATCAAGAATATGATATTTATTAAAAGACTGCACAGGAACATTCTTTGATCTTAACATCAGCTCACACACTCACACTTTCATGTCTTCCATTGGATTCGTTATAGTGCGCCACCCAATAGCAATAAGATTTGTCCCTTTAGTAATTTTATAACAAAGTCTCAGCTTTCAGTTTTAGAGTGAAATACAAACAATATGTATATTATAAAATGACATATATATTATATATATGTCATATATATATATATATATATATATATATGTCATGGAAGACATGAAATATTATTTCCAAGCATATTGTCCCGCGAATATTACATGATGATATAATTTCTGCTAATAATCCCACATAAATGTCTTTAGTTTATTAAAAAGGGTTAAATAAGAGCGCTTCAGCACCCCCCAGAGGAATGTGTGAGTGTGTGAGCTGATGTTAAGATCAAAAGATGTTCCTGTGCAGTCTTTTATTAAATATCATTAAGCGGTGATATTCTCATCCCAGTAACAACAAATGGAAGCTTGGACATAACAATATTCAAATATTCTTATATCTGGTGGCATTCTCTCCATCCGGGTCATTTACAAGTGCAGTATACTAAATATTATATTTCGACTTTAATCTCGTAGTTTTTACTTTATTCTCGTAGTATTTCGGCTGTTTCCTGTGCTGTGTTTTTATTGAGTAGGTCAATCCATAACATAAATTAGTTATTACACCAATAATGTGATGCAGCTACTGTGCAATCAACCCTGCTTGTGGAATAAATGAAGACACTAGAGAAAATATGATAATATAAACAACCCTTTCAAAGGCCAGTGCATAGCGTTATGCATAATACTGTACATTTGGGCATGAGGTTGTGGGTTCGCACATTCATTTAAAAATTATATAGAGACTGTCCTCCCACAAAAAACGACCCTACAGGTCATTTGTGCAAGTACCTTATTTCGACCTATGTTTACATTTTATAAGTAAGTGTCCTCATGCAGGCTTATAAATAATGAGTCTTATATTGCATCTGTCGTCATGAAATGTCGACTGTTATTACCACTCAAAATTAGTGTTTAGATGCAGTGTGTAGAGTTTTTATACCGATCTCACAGTGATTAAAACCTATTTTAGTAGGTGTAATTCGTATGAATGACCACACTAACCCACTCCTAAACCTACCCAATACAAAAAGAATGCAAAATCATGTTTTATTGGATTCCACTAGCACATGCATTCTCTGGGTTTGCAACCCACGATCGCATGATGACGTCTCCTCTTATAACTCTACAACCCCAACCCTGAGTCACGTGGGAGATAAAACAGTACAAAACATTAATATGCAAATGTCCTGTCACTGATAGGGGTGCAATTTTAGTACACGCTTGTATGGGTCGTATTTCAATAGTTGAATTTATGTGCATGTAACGTGCCCCTAAACCAATAAAACAAAAGGTATAACGGGTAGATACAACTACCGTCATAATTTATTTAAAAAGTATACATTTTTGGAGTCTTCTTAAGGCAAAACTATTGACTTGTGAGAGTAAAAGATGCAATCGGCACTAAAGCTCTTCCTGTGTTTTCAGTCTGTGCACGAAAAAATAGGTGCCTAGCCTGAAATGTAGAAGTGTAGATGGCTACAGTGAAGGGGGAAGGAGTAAAATAAGCGCAGTCAAGATGGACAGTTCTGACCTCTCAGAGTAGAAAAGATACCTACAAAGTCAAAGGTAGATATAGTGTTGTTCTCACTTATGTGCTGCGCCGCTAAAAAACATGATATAATTTCAATTCTGTTGATCTTAAATAAATATAAATATGATGAAAAAGACTCAAAGTGCTTGCTATACAAACAACTGTCATAGCGTTTGGAAATATTCATGCAAATACATAATGGCATAAAATAAGATAAAAGACTAAAACATTGTCGAAGATAAAGCAGCATCACGGCTGTCTAAGCCAATGAGAATTAAGCTCTGTCGTCAGTCAGTCGTTTCCCATTATGCTTTTGATCAGCCCATTCGGTAAAGAGCAACTGCGTTCAACTGCTCAATCCGACACAGCCACGCCGTTGCTTGAGTTTTCTGGCACACGTCAGCATGACATCTGAGCAAGGCGGACGTAACTCGACACTCTTGACACTTTTTTTTCAAGAATAGTAGAGAGAAATCTCTACTGAGCTTGTGCTGAGTAAGCTGCATCAAACGTGTAACATTTGCCCACATTCTCCACCACTCATTTCAAACGAATCCACAGTCAGTTTGACAGCTGTTACTCTGATGAAGCATAGCATAGTGTTCTTTAGGCTTCTGTTTGAGAACTGTGTAATAATTGTAAAACTAATTGGATGATTTAGCACACAGCCTCCCAGTACATTGTGAATGTACAAACAGTTTATGAAGCATGATGAAGATACACAGCTCCTCTGGAAATGCAATTAGCTTGTTCATTTGCTTTTGCAAATTTTGCTAGAAAGAGAGGGGTTTTAGTATTTCTAAGTTTCTTCCTGCCAAGTAATTTTTTTGCAATGGTAATTGGACTTTAGAAATTATATCTGACAGTTAACTTGAGTGGGTGTAAAATAATAGACTTGCTTTACAGTACAGCTGGTTAAATAGATTCATATCCTTTCACTGAAATGTGTCATTCAGCCTAAAGTGATTGTTTGTGATTTTCATGCTATTATTAGCAGTCAGGACTCAGCACTTTATAAAGCCAAATCATCAGTCTCACTGAGCCGCGTTGTGTGTCTCTGCACAAATATCCACCTGCACATGAAAGTCAAAAAGCCCTGAAAGTGCAGTAAAGTTTTTTTGCTGAGTGCAGAAGCAGATGAAGACAAAGACAACAGAGATTCTAGAGAAAACATCTATAGTGTAAAATACATTTGTGTGTTCATCCATCCATTAATCTATCTATTTATCAGAAGTGTATCCAGCTCTAATTTAGTTGAAACCCATTTAAACTTCTATTAATCACAAAACTACCCCAGAAAGCCACATTCTCCCTCACCTCGAGTCTTTAATTCCTAGGACAAACGATTATATAATGGGCTTAAAAATAAATCTGGCTTCTGGACATACGGCTCATGCCAAATTCAAAATTATCTCATTGGTCACTCTTACATAATCAGAAAAGGGCAGATGTTTCTGCTATATGCATTAATCTTTTATGATGTTAACATAAACCCCTGATTGTGTTTCAGTGCCCGTCTATGGACAGCATCTGACGTATGTATGTTTACTGTGAAAATTGGATATTTTAAAGGTGATCTCATAGATGAAGAAGTAAAGGGCTCATAGAGCTCAAGTTAATTAATTTGTGGTATATAAGTGATGAAATTCCCCTAAGGTCTTAAGGAAGCTTTAATAGACATGTTGAACCCAGCATGCATGAACGTCTACATGAGTAAAAGCCCTGATATACTTCAAACTAACATCTTTTTCATTCTTTGTTTGAGGGCAAGAAGAAATTCGAAAGGGCTGAGTGACAGTATACTGTCACCATCTGATCTGGATACAGACTGAGAAACTATTCGTTGAGAAGCAATTCGTTTTATGACGTATCGAGTACATTGTGTGTTAAGGGGAGTGTTTCCGGTTCCGGCTGATCTAATTAATGCAGCCTAACAATCCTTTAACAGATTTGATTAATAAATGTGTATCAGTGTGTTATGTGTAAGCCAGAGCAAAGAGATGTGTCTTTAATCTAGATTTAAACTGACAGAGTGTGCCTGCCTCCCGAACAGTATTAGGTAAATTGTTCCAGAGTTTGGGAGCTAAATACTGTAGGAAAAAGCCACTCACAGTAGATTTTGATATTCTAGGTATTATCAAAATGGAGTTTTGAGAACGCAGCGGATGTGGATGTTTGATAGGGAACCAGTGCAGTGTTGACAGAACCGGGCTAATATGCTCATGCTTCCTGGTTATAGTAAGGACTGTTGCATTTTGAACCAGCTGTAGTCTATTTATCAAGGGTGCAGAACAACCACCCAATAAGGCAGTACAATAGTCTAACCTTGAGGTCATAAACACATGAATTAACATGACAAAATGAAACAGTCAAAACTAACTTTGTTTGGCTTGATTTTGATCGAAATGGCATAATTTCAGTTCATTTATCGATTACGTTTGAAGTATATTGGGACCTTGATGTTTGTATTTGGGTGGGTATAAGCAAAACCCAGAATGAAGAACGAACAGATGCATGTTGGAACAGAGCAATAGAGATGTCAGACAGGAGCAGACCTGTGCTCATCTCGAGGGAACATGAATGTTCAGTCACAAACAAGTTACAGCACCTGCAAACACACACACATACACATGCAGTCAGGTTGCTCAGCTCTTGGGGCAAGTTGAGGCAAACTCACACAAGCCAAAACACGATCTGAACAAAACAGGCAAAGAAAGACAATGCGTTTACATACATTTTAATGAGAACACGCTGTCTGATCTTCAGCATTGTGATTTTTCATTTGACTCATAAAGGCTGAGAGGTTTTAGTAGACATCTGAGGGAATAATTTAGCTGTTTAAACAGAGCTTGAATCACTCATGCTGGCACATAAATCACTTATTCCACATGTACGATATTAAATTGTCTCTCTAGAGACCATTTGATTTAGTCTGTAAGTGCTTCAGTAAAAAAAAAAAAAAAAAAAAAAAAAAAAACATGACTCGCTCC
>JAUMHI010000064.1:4389879-4402316 GCA_032359435.1 Enteromius unitaeniatus
TAGAAGAAAGTAGAAATGCTTGCACATAGTAGGTTTCAGGACTAAGAAGTGTTGGCAAATGGCAAAACATGACTCGCTCCAGGATGAGTTTAATTCAAGTTCAGAAGATGAGAAGGAGAAATAGATTTAATAGAAATTTTAGAAACTTATTAGTGTACATTAGTGTACTAGTACATTAGTTGGCTAATAAGTTAAAATACTATTCTTTATCCATTAACTGCAACTTGTTTGTGATATATTTAAATACATTGGTAATTATGACGCTGCAGTTTAGTACATTTTATATAAACAACATGTAATATTGAATAACCCATTACAGTTTACAGTCTTATAAAGTACTTTATGTATGCCAGCACATAAAAATAGATGTTCTTTATAGCATGACAAACTATTATTAAAAAAATCATGATTTATATTGAATTTTAAAGTAAATCTTCAAATCATACTCATCCTTAAATTCCACAAAATAAGATTTTTTTAAGAAAGCTGGCAAACAGTTGTTGGTAGCCATTGAATTCCATAGTTTTCTTTACCATACTAGTCAATGGCAACTTCTTTTTAACCACATTCTTCAAACTATCTTCTTCTGTGTTCAACAGCTGAAAGAATAACTAAGGAATAGTTCACCCAAAAATGAAAATTCTGTCATCATTTGCTGGCCCTCGAGTAGTTCCAAATCTGTGAATTTCTTTGTTCTGCTGAACACAAAGGAAAATTTTTTGAAAAAAGTTTACAAAAAGTTTGTAACCAGGCTGTTTTTGGTCACCATTGACTTCCATAGTAAAAAAAAAAAAAAGTACAATGGAAGTCAATGGTGACACAAAACAGCCTGGTTACAAACTTTTTTCAAAATATCTTCCTTGACAGACTTAATGACAGATTATTTTTTTTTTGGATGAACTATGTCTTTAAGTCTTTAAGAAAGGTGCGACAGAATTTAGATTTTTGGGTTAACTGTCCCTTTAAGCACATTTCTTTGTTACAAAATAGTGCATTGTTTACTACACTCTGTCTACTATTTTTTTTTAAATACTTAAAGCTCCACATTATACCTACAATAATAGTTTCCATTGATAATTTGTACAAAATAATAATAATAATTTACACACCAAAAACATTAATATTGTTCAGAATATAAATGCTGCATTCTGTTGAAAAAGTACAATGAGTACGGTAGTATTATTTCATGAACAAATGCGAGACACATTTATGCATCCCTTCCTGCAAAACATTATCGGTTATGAACTGAACATTGTGTTTTTCTTTGCTCTGGAGAGTTTAAACTAGTGTGAAGTGTGATAATGGCAGACTGTTCCTGCATCATTATTTCAGCCGGTGGAATCATTTGCAGAGTGTGTTAAAAGGTGAAATATAGCAGAGACCTTAAAGAGAAAACAACAAAACAGCAGAGAGTGGAAGCAACACAGCGATGGGGTCATGTCTTTGTGCTAGATGAAATATGTCTGTGCACTAGTTTAAAACCACCATAATATCTTCACTTATCTGTATGAGAAAAAAGAAGGTGAGAGAAGAGAGGTTTTATGTGCAATTGGACAAATATTGCGGTTTGTTGGATATATATGGCGCATAAAGTTGAAAAGGATAGATCTTGATACACAGACCTTTCTCATCCTATCTTAAATTCATTTATGTTTGAGGGGGAGTAGTAAACCTCTACTGTATGTGGAAGCCAAATGTTTGCGCTAAACTGATTTGCAAAATGTTTGTGTAGGTCGAAGCTTATTTGGCTGGTAAAAGATTAAGCAGTAGATGCTGCAATGGGAGAAGAAAGCATGTTTATCAGCTGATGGCCATTTAAAAATGCCAAAGTATTCTGTTCAAATAACAATTTTAAGATATAAATAATACATAATAACATTTAACAATAAAGAGCAATTACAACTTATGATGGTAGATTATTTACCAGTGAAATTACTGTAAAAGAAAAATGACAACAATTTGTGCTACAAACAAATTCACGTTACGTTTATGATTGCAATAATAAGCAGCATTTTTAAACACTGATATACTAATACTGTTTTTGATTTTTTTTTATTATTATTATATTTAATAATATTTATGTTGTCATTTTAATGAGCTAACTTAAATTTGTTTAACTCTCTATACATTTTACAAACGTTTAATACATTTTATTACATTTGTATTAAATTATACTACTTTTTTCAGTGTTTCATAGATTCATATTAAACCATTTTATTTCTGTTAATGTTTACTTTATTGTTAAGTAATGATAATGCTGTTTTATGATTTTAGATTTACTTAACAAAAAATATTTTGCCTCAGTAATTTAAACTCCCAAAGGCTATTTAAATAAGTGTAACGTGCAGTGCAGAGACAAGCACGGATCGAGAGTCGAAGGAGTCAATGCAACTATGTTTTAATATAAACAAAAGATCAAAGGACATAGAGTTACATACACCTTACATTGACAATAACGGACCAAGACTGGAACACAGGGAGCTACTTAAATAGGGAAGACAATCACAGATAACGAGGTACACACACCTGAACAGAATACATAATTAACAGAAACTAGGTCACAAGACACGTGGGAACATAGAGCACATGGGGAAATACACAAAGCACGACAAGACATGACACATAGATTGAGGATGTTACAATAAGCTACAAGGACTATGCCTCCAATCCTTGAAACAAAACATCAACTGATTTGTCTTTTTGTTGTTGTTTGTGTTTGTTTTGTTTGCTGGTGGAATTATTAACAACACATTTGGGCATGTCATGAAAAAAACAGTATGCAATCTAAACTTAATCAAATTAAGTGATAGATTTAAGGTCATGGCAACAAACATTTACTTAGATCTTTAGCACTTTAGCATCTGATGCTAATCTGGTCTGAAATTAAAATATAATTAAATCTCATTAGTTGTAATCAAAGCACAGGCTGGTGTGTGCGCCTTCCCTATAACTATTACCAAGGCCTTAATCAATGTGACCCCTCCATCCTTCCAGATATGAATTTCTCATGAGTCATCTGTGACCTTCAGACAGGAGAGTCAGCCAGTGATTGAGCAGAGGGTCTGCGTGTAATTATTATGCTTGATTATAATGTCACATATGTAAATTAAGCAAATTAAGACTGCTGGGCTATGTGTTTGTGTGTTACAGCTGTTTATTGTCTATTAGACATGATAAAAGAGTTGCGTATGAACATCTCAATAACACAGACTCCACTTCTTCTGTCAACACTTGAGCTGTTTTTTATTACACTGAAATGATTTGCTTCTCAACCATAAGCCCCAAGGACAAGTATTGTATCAGTGCACTGACACACATACAGGCCACATCATACTCAAACACGCTACACACACACTGTTCTGAAATCAGATCTAGCAGGAGTAGTTTGTTTTTGCCTTAAGAATGTAGGACGCTATGAAGGCTAAGAAGTATTGAAGAGATTGACAAGATTCATGTAAATATAAAATCATAAAATATGAAATCTATTAACAAGGAGAATGCTTTGGACATTGTAATGTCTTTTTTAGCTAAAATCAGTTGTTGGTTAATGATTAATCATAGTTTCTAATATCAATGATGTATAAATGTCTTCATGTCTTTAGTATTGTTTTTTCAATCAAGTGAACATATCTTTCTTCAATAAAAGTTTATATACAGTATATATATATATATATATATATATATATATGCAGAGGTAGCTTTTGCAGAGGTAAAAGCAAAAGCAAATGTTATATAATATGTGTGTAATAATAAATTATTAAATATATGCATAATAAAAGTTCATGTTGTGCCAGTAATCTGGTTTTGGAGGGCTCTTTAAAACCTAAAATCAGCTTAGATTTTTTTTCTTGCAAATATCATGACACATGAAAATTCAGAACTAAGATATTTATCAAAATACCATGTTATTAATGTCTGATAACATCACGATTTTGTAAGTGTTTGGCATTGACTTCAAAGCCATTTATGTAATGGTTATGCAATGCATTTCCCAGAGATTTAACTTAATGAGTTTCTTGTCATGCTGTAAGGAGTTGTCCCAAGGACAAAGGAAAGTTTTGCATATTTCATCAATTTAAATTCTCTAATGAGACTGAGACGAGTTCCAGCATACCTTTACAGCAGAAATCTATTTGGACTGCATTCGGTGGGCACACGTCATCAGGGGCAAACATGCGAATCCAATTATTGTTCCACTTAAACTTCACCCAACCAACAAGCTAATCACATTTCTCACTGCCAAAGGGATTTTTGGATCCCTTGACCACAAATCCTTTTAACAAGCCATTTAGTTCTATTATTAATCGTGATGAATGTTTGTTTTTTGCTTAAAGAAAAATTACTGTGCCACTAGCATTACCAAACTGCACAAGTAAATCCAAAGTTCTGTCATAAAACTCTAAATGGCACAGGTTCTAACTCAGTCTAACATAATGGCATAATTATTCACATTGCGCAGCTAATTTGGTTTCTTTTAGTATCTACACATTCACATATTTGGGTAGTGTGTGATGTAGCATTTTCAGCACACTTCAGAAACCCTCCTCCTTCCCCAGCTCCACCTGCTGCAGTGATGGTGCAGGTGATCTCACATATGTTATATATGGGGTCTGTTTTTAATTTAATAATTAATTAATTATAATATAATTATAATAATTAGGTAACCTTAATGTAATGGGATTTTCAATTTTGGATTATCTATCATCAGTTATTCACTTATGACATCCTGATCAGATTTGGTGAAAACTTCTGTGTGTGTGTGTGTGTGTGTGTGTAAACTTTTTATTCCTTTTTGTCCTTAAACGACAGGTGTGTTTTGGGATTGTAAAAACAAACAAACATTTGAAAACACATTTCAAAGTGCAAGTTTGTGATTGTGATCTCATGAGCATATAAATATATATATATATATATATATATATATATATATATATAAGTGTTCATATTTACAGTTTTACATCTGAAAGTGCACCATGTATAAAGTTATTGTCTCCCGTTTTTGTGTTGGTCTAAATGAAAATGCAAGTAAATTCTTTGCCACTAGGTGTGCTTTAAGAGCAGTTAAAATAGCGGTTTAAGAAAGGTAAAAATAAATACATATTATAAGACAATGAAAGTGTTTTCTGACCTTGCCTTTATGTCAACCTATGGGGTCTCCCAAAACCAAAATATGAACCTTTTATTAACCATAATGGGGGCACTTTTCAAGTCATTTTCGTAGATTTATGTGGATGGGGATGATTTTGACAACCTGTTGCCTGTACATAAAAAAATAACTAACATTCTTTGTTGTGTAAATGTACACTAAAATCATGGCAGCAACAACTGTTATCCTGTGTGCACACAGAGCACCTACTGTATAGACTCCAATCCAGAAGGTGGCAGACATGTACCAAGGAGCTTGATTTTGAGCTTGATGAATCTATCTGTGATCTCAACTACCACAGAAAATCTGTTTATTAATTCAAATTTGTTAATTGTTCATGTTAGCATGATAATCACACAGAACTGTGCTCTCTTTTGTCAGTGAATATGTCATGATAGCAGGGTACTTGCTGTGTTCCTCCTTCAGTCGTGTTTTCTCCTCCATATTTGCTGGGATCCAGCGGGTGAGTCTTTTATGCTGAAAAGCTTTCATTTCTCTCATGCAAAACTGCTGATTAACAGGCTAATTAAGAGGACTCCCGTCGCCTCACCAACTGGAATCAACTGTGCTTCAAAGTGCTCCAGTCATCCTTGAATTCAGCTTTCCTGTGAAATGGCACTGTGCCATTACGCTGCCAGACCTTTTCATGTGGTTTGTTAGACTTTTATTACAGAATCTTATCTGGAGGGTTTGACAATACAATTTCAGTATGTTTATAAGAGTTTGTAAAAGTAGTGATATTTATTTATTATTGATATTTTTTTTATCAGCAGTTTAGACTCTTATTCTTACGGTACTCATTCACTGCAGAGGATCCATTATTAAGCATGTGACTACTTGGGGGTGGAACTATTTCTTTTAAATGCATATGGATTTTGTTGACTGTTACTATTTAATCGTGTTATCCTGCATCTTATATTATTATTATATATATTATATATATGGTCATGTGTTTTTGATAATCTTTTAGAGCCTACATGCACAAAAAGACCAAGACACATTAATTCACCTCATATCAAAACAGCATGCTTGTATAATTTTTTCAAATCTAAATACAGGCTGCATTCTGCCATGTGCATTCTGGATTGAATATGATAAAGATTAAACTGTCATTGCTCTTTCCAAACATACATGATTTGTGAACATGCATTGTGACTTTTGTTGCATGTGGTTGGCCATTGTACTAAGATTGTCTATTGAAATGGTTTCATTTGGTCGGTTTTTGAAAGCAGCATATCCTTTATGCGATCTCACAAAGCCTATCATTCAGTGGATGGCTGAAAGAATAAAAATGGCATCTGACAGTGCTTGAAAGTGGTAAAATATTTTATAAATGTAGTTGCCTTAGCTTTTAGACACAACCCTGAAATCTTCCCCTTGTGTTTCTGAGCAATTACCACTCAGACTGTGTATGAGCAACATGGAAGGAGGATCAGAGAGATTTCAAGAGACAGATGATGCGCCGTACTTCACCTTGAGATGTGACAGTACTGTAGCTATGTTTCTGTCTGAGTAATTTACTATGCATTGAATTATTGAATTTTGGGATATTGCATTAAAATAAATGTGCATAAAATCTTAAAATGCACACAAAAAATGCATGTGCTGAACTGAGACGGATTAATGTTTTAGCAAAAAACTAAGACATGCCCATAAACTACAGTGTGGCAACACTTTTTACTGATCAATTTAATCAGTCTGCTACAAAACCACATCATATGGTTGAATAACTGTAGTAATCAGTGGACCACATCTCGTATATTTTAGTTTTACTGACGTGCCTGTGCCAAAGTCTGTAATTTTGTTTTAATTACACGATTGTGGTCCCAAACATCAGGCATCCCAAACACAGGATAACATGGTTGTGTTTGTTATTGTGTTTTGTCTGTGTGCGCTGAGGCGCAAGCCATTTATTATGTAGGAAAAAGAAGCCACAGAGACTTCACAGGTTACAGCAACTTATTTTTATTATTAATATTGTTTCCCAGCCTCTCCTCTAAGCCCCACCTTATAAAATGGGTTGATTTGTACAAAGCTCATGGTTCTAAAAAAGCAAGGTGTGCTCTGATTACCATAATGTGATGCCACGTCCTGGCACTGACAGCTAGTAAAAAAGACAAAGGAAAACTTGAAATCGCCTCATATGACCCCTTTATTTAATGACGTATGGTTTTGTCCAAACAATTAGTTCACTTTCTTTTCTTTTTTTTTTAAACACAAAATGCACAAATAATACCAAACATGCCCTTTAGTTCTGCCCACACCCATGAAGCAGCATGACATTTCAGTCCAATCTCACAGCAATTTCTACTTTTAGAATTTTAATTTTAGAAGATTTCTCACTTTTGCTAAATCGTCAGCGTGCATATAATACGCAGTTTTCGCGTACATGATACACATCTTGTAAGGAATCACTCATGTCTTGTGGATCCATTTGCAGCTTTTAATAGACGTGGTCGTACAGGCAAAGGTCGAAAACCGGCAATCAGATATAACAAGGAGTAGGCAGAGGATAAACAGTAGCAGGCAGAGGGTTCAGGACAGGCGGCAAACAATCGGTAGTCAAATAACAAAGCAAGGTTCAAACACAGAGACAAGACCAGACTTAGAAAACGCTCAGAGACGATGGCAAATAGCAAATCGAAACTTCGCGCCTGCTAGAGGCAACAGTCACTGCTTAAATAGTCCGCGGAAGGGGCGGAAGCGCGCGAAAACGCCAAGGTACGTGGTTGAAATAGGTCCGTGTGGAAACTAGTACTCGGGCGAAGGTTCCCGTTGCTGCCCGTTGGAGAGGGCCACAGAGGTGCGTTCCGTAACAGCTGGAGACTTGACATTTAAAGCAATGTCTTTTAATATACAACGCTGGAACAAAGCACGCACAATCTGACATAAAACAACATTAATCACCGGCAAACTAAACTTAAAAGGACATGAACTAAATACACAAGGACTAACAAACTAAACTTGACACAGGTGGGGAACAATCAACTAATAATCACACAGACGCAGGAAAAACCAAATAAGGGCAAACAGGAACAAAAACAGAAAGACATGGACCGAAACTAAAACAAGAACACATGAAAACGAAACTAAGAACAGAACTAAACAGACAGAAACGTAACACTTAAGCCACATATTCTGCATGACCATATTCTACTCCAACCCAACACCTGAACTAAACAACTACCTTACTAACTGTTAATAAGCGGCAGATTACTTACAAATTGCTTTCTTAAAGCAAAAGTCATGAGTGATCAGTAAGAATCAGTGAGAATTTGACATTAAAATAGTTATGGTGACATTACAGTTTGATCAAAAATTATACACTGTAAAAACTGCTGAGTTAAAAACAATCCGATTTGGGTTATTTTGGTAACCCAGCGCTGGGTCAGAAAGGGACGAATCCCAGCAATTTGGGTTATATATTTGACCCAGCATGCTGGGTTGCTTTTTATGGTTTAAAATTACTAAATTTTTAGGCTAAAATTAACCCAAACAAAACTTGTTCATTTTAAAATCACTTCTACACACAAAGAATGACTATCCAAAGGTAAATATTTATTAAAAAACAGAAATAGTCAAAAGTAACATGAATGTTAGAAGAAATGCTGAAAAGTATGGCATTAACAGTTTATAAATGAAGCACTGAACATTTGTTAAATATATCAAGATCAAATTAAACTTTTTTTGGTCATTTTTATATATTGTATAAAAATATTTTAAAACACTATTATGCAAAAATCGTACAATTAGTGAGTACTTAAGTTCTTTACAAACTATTCTGACATTGCAGTACACAAATAAACCATATATTAACACTAATATAACATTTAACAGAAGCATATGTGAAAGAACGTGAGCATGTGCATGAATGACAGGTAAACTCCATTTCTACTAAACAACACAGAACAAGCGTTTAACATTTTGTTTTTTACAAATCATACACTTGCAGTTTTTTTGATAGTCCATGAATACTGATCATGCATCACTGCCAATTTTCATGATCTCTTTAGCATGTGAAGAAGCCCCATCAGCACAGCAAAGACATGTGACATCTTTTAAAAACACTGTTGCATCAGTTCGGGGGAAAAGTCATTCTCTTCTTTACCAGCTTTCATCCCAGTCACTGCCTGTTCTTCATCAGTGGCCTAACAAGAGAAAAAACATTTGAAAATAGAAAACATTTAATTCAAATGTATTAATTTTCATCTGAAAATAAAGATTAAATAAAAAATGCCTGCCAAAATTAACGCTGTTACAGAAAGCTACTTCATCCTAGCTAAATATTTCTAAATATTGAAACAGGATCTCTTTCAAAGGATTAGTTCACCAAAAAATAAAAATGGTCATCATTTCTTCTCACTCATGTTGTTTCAAACCCATACAAACTCTGCAAAGTCTTGGAACACAATACATTTATTTAATATTCTCTTAATTGTTGTTCTCCACTGCACTCCTATATCAAATATACAAATATTCCTATATCAAATATACATATATTTATATGGCATGGAATTATGAAGTTTACTTGCCTTGAACTGTATTTTAGCTCCAAAGATAGTTTCAGTTCTCCAATGAAAAAAAAAATAACATCAATGGTTTACATAAAATATGAACACATAATCATACTGTTGTTGCATCAAAATGTAAAGTAAAAGGCAGGAGAAAAACAAACATTAGTTTACTCTTATTAAAAGTAATATTAACAACAACATGATGGAATAATGACGTTAATGAGCGAAAAATCGTATGTAAATACTGTCGTGCAAAGGCAAACGGCCTTCGATTTAAGTCAAAAGTGAGTTAGTGATATTTTTTGAAAATTCAACACCTCCTTTATCATGTGGATAAGTATCTTGAGTCAGTTTCATTGTTCTTTCAAGAAAATAATGCATTGTCTTAACAGTAACTTCCAAAAGCCCTAGAGAAAGGAAGTTAGAACACCGTAACACCTGTTAGCGCTGTTTGGCTTTGTTTTGAAACGCTCTAATTAAGTTACGGTACTCTGTCTTTGTTTTACCATACAATAAAGTTCTCAATTAAATCCATATCCTACCTTTTCTTGTAACCAAATAAAATCCAAGCCAATGAACGTCATCAGAGATGTTTAATCCACAAGAATTCTGAGGCATTATTCTTGTCTGCTGGCGTTCACAATCAAGACGTCCTTTAGGCTAGGCTTTTTTTGTGAATGAATCTGTGGCTCTGAACAAATCGTGAGTCAATTATTTAATTAGCCATTCATGAATACAGCAATTTGCTTTGTTAAAAAATGAAACAGTGACTTAGCACCACCTACTGGCGGTTTTAGTTTAACATTTAAAACGATCACTTCATTTTTAATCATCATAGCATATTTCTCTTTTGAGCCTTTTTATTTAAAAATATTATTTATTTTTTAAATGTATTCATACAGGTAAAAACTATCCATTGGAAAAGTAGA
This sequence comes from Enteromius unitaeniatus, assembly GCA_032359435.1. Classification (NCBI taxonomy): domain Eukaryota; kingdom Metazoa; phylum Chordata; class Actinopteri; order Cypriniformes; family Cyprinidae; genus Enteromius; species Enteromius unitaeniatus. The sequence continues at coordinate 4,400,469 of JAUMHI010000064.1, forward strand.
AGTTACTGCTCTTTGCCTTGGGATCATGTCTCACTTTTTGCATACAATTCAGGTTTTAGTGTGTTAGGGCAGAACGATGCAGCTCTGGTTAAACAGCTGGATGCTGGGTTGAAATGCAGCTGGAATTGGTTGTGGCTTCAAAGGGCAAGAGGAGTCATTTTATTTAAGGGATGTACACGTCTTTGGACAAATGTCAATACAGTATTTTTTCAGAACCTGTGCTTAGCTTATTATTACATTCAACTTATTTGGCTACTGTAAAATTGGCAAAGGGAAATGCCTACCTAAATGCCGTGGGGATAGTTTGTAATGTGCGTGTTTCTAGTTTTTGTCTGTTTTGGGGAGGGAGGGGCAGACAGTGGGTTGCCTGTCCCGTCGTTTGTGTTGCCTTGTTGAGTGTAGCACTGAAAACATTGTATTTTCTCTTTTTTTTCTGAATCGTTCAACTGTATCGTTACACCCCTAATATATATAGCAGTATGAACAAAGCCATAGAATTCAGTAAAGAGATTTCGTATAATAACTGCTTTTTTCAACATTAAAAAATTTTTAATTGACTTTAAATGTCATTTCATAAAACATTTTAATGTCATGTTATGACAATATCTGTTTGCTCTCTTTAGCCAGGCAACGATATGTTCTAGTGAGCTCCAATGACTAAAATGCTATTTTTTTTGCCAAAAACGTATTTGTAGTGTGAATTATGGTGAATGCTGGATGCAATTTTTTCACATAGAATTGCTTGGTAAGTCAAGGGAGGGATATAAACATCTGCATAGTTCTTTGAAACTGGAGGCCCATGAGTCCAGGTTGAAACAGAGGGTTCCAAATGCCACACTGAGCCACATGCTAATTAGTCCTGGAGAGAGTTAGAGAGATCTCCTAATGACACTCCCCCGGGGAATTCAACCACCAAACTCACAAAATTTCAGAGTGTGCTTCTGTCGGTTCTGACAGCGAGAGCAATGGGAACAGCTTTTACTGGGGGAAACAAAGACTTTGCTGAGCTCCTGTGGGAGGCTTCATTTGAATCCTCTGTCTCTCGCAGTAGCTGTAGCGTCAGTTCCTTCTAAGCAGTTACACGAAACAGCTGCATAATTGTGCCTCAAGCTTCAGTGCGTGGAACAGGAAACTTTAACATAGAAGGGAATGGAAAAACTTCACTTGATTTGGGCAAAAGTTTGAGTATACTCACAATACTGCTAAAAGGAATGTGTAGTTTTGTTCACTTCAGAAGCAGATGTTCCACAAAACGCAATAGAAGCTAATGCATCCATTTGACTGAGGTTGTTTTCAGGACTTCTTGGTTGAAAGGAGTATTATTTTTTTATATTATTTATTCATGTCCACAGCACAGTAATTAACATTTAGTGGTTTAGCATGAACCATTAACCCCTGCTGGTTGAGGCTGTAACTGCACTTTTAATTAATCACAAAGTAAGTGAAATAGACAACATCTTACTACAGTATTAAAAAAAAAAAAAAAAAAAAAAAATTGGTTGCTATTTAGATTAATACATGGCTAATTGGTTTTATTTTTGAATTGAACGTAAACTAATCTACAATTTAATGTAATTGAATTTCATCTTTAAAAAAATTTAAATAAAAAAGTTGTAACTTGTAAGACTACCGTACTATCAATAAGCAGCAAATTAGGAGTTTGGTTATTAGTTAATATGTGTTCCCTTAAAATTGGACAATATAAGAAGAGAATATAAGAAGTTATTATTATTATTATTAGGTCCCACTTAATATTTAGTTTACCTAATGCATGTGTACTTGCATAGTAACTAGATGTGTATGTAGTATGTAACCACAGTGTAAGTACACATTGCTACATAGTATCTA